>CM068747.1:5543974-5621737 GCA_035084275.1 Hydrolagus colliei | reverse complement strand
TGTTGTATGATTTCAGATATGAAGAGTGAAAATAGCATTAACATTCAGACATTCAAATCCCAGCCATTTCAAATCATGCATGTGTGATCCTAAATATATATATATATATATAAATTCCTGTGTTTAGATTGCAGAGAGAGAAATGCAAATGATTTTTGTTTGTGGGGGGGGGGGGGGAGAGTGTGTTGAGGATATATATTTTTAAATCCTTTCTTTTTTGGGATTCACTGCAAAAAAAAAAACTGGATCTTTTACACCATTCACTTGCAATTCCGTTAACAAGCACACACATACACACACACATAGATATATATATATATATATCACACACACAGAATAAACACACACAAAATACACAACACACACGCAAAAAGAGAGCGGCAAATAAAGAAGGATTTCTATTCAAACAAAAGACAAGCCAGAAAATAGAAAGATCGAGTTGGGGAGGCGATGGTTAGATCACTTTTTGCCCAGAATCACATTATCTGCCAATACTCCCAACAGTACTCAATGCAGCTCAAAGCATCCATCCATCCACTAGCCCCCCCACCCAACACACACACACACACACCTTACAGATATTCTCACTGTATCTCAGAACCCTGCCATTTACATTTGGCATTTGTTTTAACGGTGACACAAGACAAATACAGAAAAGAAAAATGAGATTGCAACCTGATTTCCCCCCACCCCCCCCCCCCCCCCCTCAAACACACACAGAGAGAGAGAGAGAGAGAGAGAAAAAAATTATTGTCTTTCTTACTTACCCGTTGCACCAAAAGGCTGGAGGCAGGAACAGAGGACCAAAGCTACCAGCCTCTCCAACAAACAGCAGGTTCCTGGTAGATTCATCATTCATATTCCTTGATATTTTGGTTATTGTGTCTTTCCCCCCTACGCTCTTTGCTTCTCCTCTCTCTCCCTCTCTCTCTCTCTACTTGGAACGAGTGTTAGATCTGAAACCGTCTCTCATCTTTTCTCTTTCCTTTCTCTCTCCCTCCCTCCTCTCTCTCTCTCTCTCCCTCTCTCTCTCTCTCTCCTCTCCTGGCTTCAGGGATGCTGTTCTCTGGACATCTTTCACTGAGGGAAGTGACGGCGTTGAGAGAAGCTGCGCATTCTGGAGTCCCTCCTTCGCCTCCACTTTAATACCTTGACTTGTGGGAACATTTATTTCACGACGGGTTTTTTGCGACTGAGGCTGAAGGCGTCTCGTTTCGCTTCTATATCAACCTGGTTCATTGTATACCCCCCCCCCCCCCCCCCCCCACACACACACACACTCACCTCAATCATATTTTAACCCAACTGAACATATTTAATTTCAGGTGAAAAATAAACGAAATAAATGACCCTGAAATAAAAAAAGACCACTTTCCTCTCTACACCTTTTTTTTTAAATAGAAACCGCAAAACACTAGACTTTACAGTATATCCAGTGGAGTGCTTTGAGATGTCTGTATCGGATGGAAGAAGTCACTACGTGCGCGTGTGAGCGGCCGAACGCGCCTGGACGACATCTGAACGAATGTTCCGTCGGCGGGCTTGGCAGAATCGCGCCAACTGAGGCCTTTCATTCCGCCCGCGCCTCCGCCGAGTACTCCTCCAGCTCCAAACTAATCTCGGAGGCCAAGGGTAACCCCAGGCTCCTCTTCTCCACCACAAACCGTCTCCTTTGAGTCCACCTTCCCACGCCTCAACCATCAGATCCTGGACTTACTCGAATCTAAAATTGAGGGGATCCATTCAACCTACTCTTTATCTACTCCGTCCACCACTACCCCCCCCCCCCCCACCACCCCCATCACCTCACCCTCAGGATCCACCCCTCCCTCCCACACCCCCATTGCACACCTTTGACTGTATCTCTCCCTCCGCCCTCTGTGCTCTCATCCAAAAAAATGAAACCCACCACCTGCTCCCTCGACCCCATCCCCACCTCTCTCCTCATCTCCCAGCTCCACTTCCTAGCCCCCTTCCTAACCAACATCATCAACCTCTCCCTGTCCACTGGCACTATCCCCAGCTCTCTAAAAACAGCTGTCATCACCCCCATCCTGAAAAAACCTTCACTGGACCCATCCCTACTCTCCAGCTACCATGCCATCACCAACCTCCCATTTCCTGTCTAAGGCCCTGGAATGACTCGTTGCTTCCCAGCTACGCTTCTTTCTCTCTCATCACTCCCTCTTCGAACCCCTACAATTTGGTTTCCATGCTGCCCATAGCATGGAGGCAGCCCTTGGGTCAAAGTCTCTCACAACATTTTAAACATCTGTGACTAGGGCTCTCTCTGCCACCTTGTCCTCCCACCTCTCTGCTGCCTTTGACACTATTGACCGCTCCATCTTCCTACACGGCTTCTCCGCTCACCTAAATCTTCACCGACTTGCCCTCGCCTGGTTCGACTCTTACCTTTCTCGACCGTTTCTACTTTGTCACCACCAATGGCTTCTCTTCTGGTCCCGCACTGCCACCTGTCTCTGTCCTTGGCCCCTTACTTTTCAATATCTACATGCTCCCCCTTGGCAACATCATCCGCAGACATGGGGTCAACTTCCATATGTATGCGGATGACACCCAACTCTATCTTTCTGCTTATACCCTGGACTCCAGGACTACTGCTGCTTTGCAAGACTGAGGCCAGCCTGATTGACTGGCGTCAACTCCTCCGCACCTCAGGCACTGGCAGTATCAGCATCCAAGGCTACACTCTCCACCTCTCAAAGCCAGTCAGGAATCTGGATGTTTTGTTCGACCCTGAAATGTCCTTCCTCCCCCACTTCCACACCAAGACCAGTTCTGCCTTCCACCACATTCACAACATCGCCAGACTCCATCACTGCCTCACCCCTCAGGCTGCCGAAACTCTTGTCCACGCATTCGTTACATCAAGGGTCGACTATGGAAACTCCCTCCTCGTCAGCCTTCCCTTGACAAGCTGCAGATCATCCAGAACACTGCAGCTTGTGTCTTCTCCCACACCATGCTCTGTAACCACTTCCCTCACCTCTGCAATATTGCCCGACTCAGCCACTACCTCACCCCTCAGGCCACTGAAACCCTCATGCCTTCATCACATCCAGGTCCAACTACGCCAATGCCCTGCTTGTTGGCCTTCCCAATTCCTTCCTCCATAGGCTGCAGATAATCTAGAACCCTGTGGCCTATGTCCTCTACTGCTCCAAGCTTCATGACTCCATCTCCCCCATCCTTGCCTGATTTCGTTGGCTTCCCGTCACCCAGAGGATTCAAGATTTTGGTCCTCACATTCAAAGCCCTCCACGGAGTTGGGCGAGAATGGGGGAGATGGGGAAGCGTGGTTTGGTAGAGGATATGTGTGTATGTTGTCATGTGGATAATCTGCACAACCGTTTGTCCAAATTGTGTTTTCTTATGTTCTGAGGGTGGATTTTTTTTTAACTTATTCTTATCTAATGGTGATATGTGGACCCTCTCAAGATGCCATCACTCACTGTCTCATTTGACTCACTGTTTCTGGCAGCACCCAGACATTGAGGCAATGATATATTAACACTTGTCAGCCTATAATGCATAGCTCAGACCCTTAGTAATAATAATAATAACAATAATCCTTGCTTGTGCTGTAGCACCTTGTCACATCTTCGAGACAATCTCCATTTCAGTGTGAAATCCAGTGGCTGTGTATTGAATGCCAATTTGTGTACAGCAAACAATCATGGAGTGAGCGGCTGAATTTATTTGGGGATTCTTAGTCAGAAAACCGGCCAACAACACTTGTTTGGGGACAGGTAAAGCCTCAGTGGTAAATATGTCGCCTTGGCGCACTCTGGGGATAGCCCTCGGAATGAAGCCTCCACCCAATGATTTCCTTAATGCAGGGTTTTAGAGCTTTTAAACAGATAATAATAATAATCCTTGCATTTGATATCGCGCTTTTCATATCTTCTAGACGTCTCAAAGTGCGCCACAGAATATACAGTAAAGTGAACTGACTGTATATATTTAGGCAAAATGCAACATATTTATGCACAGCAATGTCCCACAAACAGTCTTGGATTGAAATGGTCAGTTTATTATTTTTTTTGTGGGATTATTATCAGTCGGGTGGAGTAAGGAAACTTGCTCAAGGTTTTGCCCAGCGTGGAATATGAACCCAGGTATCCCACTTGTACAGTGAGTGCTCTAACCACTGAGCTACAGAACTCCACAATGAGCAATGATTAGACAAGCTTGGGCTTATCAGCCTTCAGAGAAGACATCTCAGATGGGGACTGTATTGAGTTGTGCTTGGGTGGGTGTGCTGGAAGGGTGAGCTGCAGGGAATTTCTTCATCCGAACTATTGTTGTGATAATCTCGGTGCATTCCTCCAATGGCCAATTTGGGTCAGAAGCACCACCTAATGAGCTCAAAGTCATGAGAGGCTCTAAGATCCCAACTAAACAATGGTGGTGGGTCTCCGTTCAAAGTGGCCAGATTTTACCTGGTGAGTTTGCAGATTGCGTCTCTTAGGCACCGATTGCCAGTCCACTGACACACACACGTATGATTCAGTGCAACACGTGATAATTCTAAACCACTGGCCTTTATCCGCAGGGACATTAATTATGAAGCCCTTTCTCTGCTTTAGTGCTACTCAGAGTAGTTCCAAGACAGAACAAGGTCAGTACATAACACAACCTCCATCAGTTTTCTAAGATGGTAGTGATGTGACTGGATTCACTTGCAGATTAGGTGTCAGCGTGGCTCAATTGGGAATGTTCCCCTTCAGGTTTGTGGGTTAAAGCTCAACGTCAGGACCTGAAACTCATACACGTTGACACCCCAAAGCACCGATCGCGGAGCATTGCAATGTTTCATCCTTCAGATGAAATGTTAAACTGATTCCCCACCTACCCTATTCAAAGAAAAGAAGGCGGTTTCTCCCGCCACACTGGCCCACGAATACCCAGATGAAAGTGGCCATTCACGTCATGGCTGTTTGTGGCACATTGCAGTGTGAAAATTGGCTGCTGCATTGCCTAAAAAAAAAACACAGTCACTACACTCTATACTGTGAAGAGCTTTGACACGTCCTCCTGATGTGAAAAGTGCAATATCAAATACAAGGAATATTATTATCATCGATAATAATAAAGTGTAGTGACCGTGTGTTTTGTAAGAAAACGCAAGTGACTTGATTTACTATGGGCACAGAGACTCGGGGAATGGGGGAGTAGAGAGGTATTGGGTCCTGAATTGGGAATTGTGCCATGATGAGTGCTTTGCTCCAGAATTTTTCCCAAGGAATCTGCCCAGGGAGTGGGCTTCCCTTTGGAATTCTATTGTAAGACCCGACAGGCTTTACGTTTGTATTCAGAAGCAGAGGACTACAGTATCTGGCTATTTGTAAAGGAGTTATTTTTAATTTAAAAATTGTAATTTTTTTTTACACTTCTCACTGACAGTTTTGTAACAACGATGTACTGTAATGCTTTAGAAAACAGCAGCACCAGCATTGATCCACTCAGAGCCTCGCTGAGCCAGCACTTACTCACCGTCATATGTCTCCGTCATAACCACACTGCAGAGCATCACAGAGAACATCATTATTATTATTAATGCAGCATCACAGTGAGGGAGAATACAGTAACACAGGGCATCGCAGTGAGGGAGAATACAGAAACGCAGGGCATCACAGAGAAGAACACGGTATTATGGACAACGTCACCAAATCCCACCTCTCTCTCCTCCCCCATTCGTTTCTGCCTCACAAAAGGATCCATTGCTCACGAAAGTTTTCCGTAAACTTCGTAATGTGGGCACCAGATGCCAGTGTCCAGTGATGCCTGGCCTGTAATCCTGTAGCACAGTTGGATTCAGAGCAACACTCCTTGTAACACGTCTAAGGAATCAGGGACTTCAGTTATCAGGAAAGGCTTAAAGAAGCTATTTCCACCGGCGGGTGGGTTGGTAACCCGACTACACCAATCTAAAATAGTTGTTGAAAAGAAATCGAGGGGAGGCGAGGAGAACTTTTTCCATGCGGCAAGTTGTTTGGATTTGGAAAACACTGCCTGAAAGCGTGGTGGAAACCTCTTCAATAACAACTTTTAAGAGGGAAGTGGATAGTTATTTGGGGAGGACAAGTTTGGAGGGCTATAACAACAAATTACATTTACAGAGCGCCATTCACATCGGTGGGGTGGGGATAAATGCAACCCATTCCCTTTCCCCCCCATCACCGCACCAGCTGTCCAGACTGACAGCCACTGTAGTGATGGCTCAGTTCACCCCAGCCCACACCTGTGTTGAGTCTGACATCGCCCATGCATCGCGTGTGCCGTTTTCACCAGCAATATCTGTGTGATGCTTATTCAGCTCCAATGATTGCTGCTGTTGCTGCACTAACTGCAGTATTAACAGCACCAGGTCTGGCTCAAAGCCATAACTTGGGGAACAAGCACTGTATATTATATTGCCATCTTGTGGCAAACACAGTGCTGATCACACCGAGTATAATATAGCACAGTGGTTTTAACTTACCGGTACATTGCAGCAAGCACCACAGGTTCCTGTTTAACCGCACCCTCTAGTGGCCAGTAAATAATAGTAATCCTTGCGTTTGGTGTTAAATAATAACAAATAATCCTTGCATTTGACATAGCACTTTTCACGTCTTCTAGACGTCTCAAAGCGCTTCACGGAATTGCTGTAAAGCAAATTGACTGTATATTTGTGGGTGAAACACGGCAGCCAATTGCACACATACACAAACCATCGTGGATTGAATGACCAATTTATTATTATTTTTTGAAGGATTCACCTTAATGAGCAACAACCCTTGCATTTGATATTGAAATGCACGATCTCTGAAATGTATGAGCGTTTGATATTGAGATCAAATAGGCCGGTGCTTGTCCCTTACACTCTCCACTCCACCAGTGAAGGTCGTGATTTCAGCCACTACGCCCCGAAATTTTGGAACACTCTCCCTCAATCCCTCCTCTATTTCATAGCACCTATTTGCATTGCACAATATCCCTCCTTTGCCCATCAATAACTCCCTCATAGATATTTTAATTGATCTGGGTAATCGCAACCATTGGAGTTTGTGAATTTGCCAAACTGTGCAGTGCAGTAACAAAAATCTTTTTCGTTTGTGATTTCACCCTTACCTGGTGTAGCTCAAACTTTAAACTCATATCCTCTTGTTTCCCTACCATGTGAGGAAAAAAACGTTTCTCTCCATTATCTCTGTAAAATTATCTTATCATTTGAGACACCTCAGTAAGATCACCCCACTATCCACCCTTGAAGCCTCTCTGAGTGTGATCAGTAATTTAACTGCACTTACAACACAATTTACATTCACTTAGCAGCACATTTACATAGTACCTTCAGGCAGGTCAGGAGAATGCCTCAAAGTCTTAGATGATCAGCTCTCTGAGACGCTAACCTGCATGTAGGTCACTGCAGAAAAGCAAGTTGTCTTACTGTTGTTTGATTGTGCTGCTGTGTACAAAATTGACTACTGCGTTTACCTACAAATACACAGCTACTTACAGTGTATATCCTGTGAAGCGCTTTGAGACGTCCTCCCAATGCAAAAGGGCTATATGAAATGCAAGGATTATTATTATTATTACTAATAATGTCTCGAAGGGCTTCATGACCGTAGTGACTGTGTAGCAATGTGTATCAGTTTGATATGGCACCTTATCACATTTTCAAAATGCCTCGTTGTGTTTCACATAATACGCTGCAAAAGTGCATTGACTGTGTATTTTGTGGTTGAAATATGGCAGTCGAATGCACAGCAGTGTCTCACAAACCGTTATGGATTGAGTGACCCAATTATTACATATAATTTTAATAGGATTACTACCCTTGGAATAGTGGTCCACCAATCAACTAACACCTGTGTTCCTACTTACTACAAGGTGAAGAGGGACATTTGGTGTAAGAAAACCTGCCCTGCCTGGGAATAAAACCCAATGAGTGCTCTAATCACTGAGTTATAGGCTCTATTTTTTTTATTCTGGGCAATTATTCACAAGCAGAAAGTTCCTCAGTGATGCTATACAAACATTGACAGAATGTGTGGTTGATTAGCTTATGTTCAATCATAGTTAAAAATTGTAATTACCTCGACCTTTATACAGTAATAATAATAAGAATTTACACATCATGCAAAAGCCATTTGGCCCATTGTGTCTGCAATTGGGAAAGGATTCATATATCCTCTCTCCTCCCAAGGAAGCTGTGTCTAACTTTAGCTTTTATATCATGTTTCACTAACCCTTTTCTACCTGCTGTAATTTTTTTTAAATGATTAGGGAGGCAATTGTACTAATACAATATTTGGGTGCAGTATGAATCCTAGTCCTCATCCTCACTTTCAAGGCCCTCCACAGCCTTATCCCCTTCTGTATCTCAGACCTGCTGACACCCCTATCAACCTGTCCACTCCCGCTGTTCAGCAAGCTCTGGCCTGCTCCATATCTCCCGCCCAACCCACCCTACCATCGGTGGCTTGGCTTTCACTCTCTCTGTTCTTCCCCATACCTTTGGAACTCCATCCGACAATTCCTTTGCCTTGCTCCCTCCCTTGCTTCCTTCGAGGCCTGCCTCAAGACCCTCATTTTTGACCGTGCCTTCAGCCCATCCCCCCACCTACCTCTGTGCCCTCCTTCATCTCAACCCTCCCCTCTGTACTCACCCATGCTCGGGTCTTGACCCACGTCTGTTCAGCGCCTTGGGACGTCCTCCCTATGTGAAAGGCCGTTTACAAATGTAACTTTGTTGTTGTTGATGATCACGACTATTCTAGAACAGATCGACTTTGATTATATTATATTATTATTGTATTATATTATAAATGCAAGTTGTTGTTGTTTGTGGTCAGTGATTTGAAGTTTGTGATGACAAACTCTGCCACTGGAGGGCACTCCAATGCCATGTCTCCCTGTGCTCACAGCACTTCACTAATAAAACTACAAAATGTTGAGCTGGAAGTGTTGATAATGTGTTGATAATCATAATTCTTGCATTTGTTACAGTGCTTTTCACGTCTTCTAGGCGTCTCAAAGCCCTACAAAGCATATACTGGGCGAAATATATCATATTTCTGGTCGAAACGCAGCAGCCAATTGCGCACAGCTGTGTCCCACAAACAGTTGTGGATTGAAGTAAACAATTTATTATGTCCGTCAGATGATTGGACAATATTGCCTCTTAACATCATATACTGTTTTAATAATTATTACCGATAATTTATTTAATATATTTATTGCATTTAATAGATTTCTCAAGGCACTTCCAGGCCACAGTGACTGTGTTACATTGCAGACAAATGTGGCAGGCGATCTAGCCAATCTACACGTAGTGTTGTGCAAACAGCCATGAAGTGAACGGACAATTTGATTTGTAGTGTTCTATGTTCTGCCTCTTCACAGTGCTCTGCGGTTGGCCAGGACACAGGGAGAAAATGCCCTTCGCTTTTCAAATCATTTCACGGAGTTTAATATCCCCCACATGAGCGGGCGGACCGGACCTCATCCGAACGGCAGCACCTCCGACAATGTAACGCTTTCCTCCAGCGCCGCGCTGGAGAGTGTCAGCCTAGACCACGTGAGCTCAAAATTTCCAATGTGGAGTTTGAATCCACAACCTGTTGACTCGGAGGTGAAGTTTTGTTCTGTTTCCCACATTTCCACCAGGTAACAGTCAAGCACTCACTCTTAAGGCTCCGCTACAACCCCCCTGTGTGTGTGTGTGTGTGCGTGTGTGTGTGTGTGTGTGTGCGTGTGTGCGTGTGAAAATGAGTGCACGTGTGAGTGCATATTGAGCGAATGAGTATGCGCGCATGAGTGTATGCAAGAGTAAGTGTGGATGGGGAGGGGTTTATTGGTTGCAGAGGGGGTTATTGACTGGGAAGAAGTTAACCATAATTAAATCTGTCTCTTTGTATCATTAGGAATCCTGAGCCCGTCAGAAACTGAAGCTCCAGATGTGTTGACTGAGAGCCTGAATGGCCACACAATGCCTTTATGCCGTGCTCCCATGTAAACCCAGCTTCTATTTATGTATCTGGTTCAATGGCTTTGCTTTGATCAGTTACTGTTGTGAACAATGAGGAGGTGTTCTTAGCTGGGCAATAACCATGGCAACAGTTGCCAGCGAAGCAGCTGCCAGGTAACAAGTCTCCGACGGAGCCTCGCAGGACAGGTCCAGAATAACACCATCCACCCCACCCACTGATCAGCTAATCAACCAACCACCAACCAACCTAACCCACCCGCTGATCAGTCAACCAACCATCCAAGCCATCCCACTCACTGATCAACCAAGCAATCCATCCACTGTCGAACCCACCCACTGACCAACCAACCGACTCATCGACCCACCCACCAACTGACTGACTGACTGAACCACCCACCCACCCAGCAAGCACGACAGCCAATTAGTGGAATATATTATAGAAATATCCCACAAACAGCCATGAGCTAAATGTTACCAATTTGATTTGGGCCGAGTGTTGCCCAAGACATCAGCAGAATCTCCCGTCTCTTTTTGAGTAGGTCCACGGGATGTGCACCTGAACAGGGAGGTGGGACGTCAGTTCAGCATCTATCCCAAACTGGGATGAAATGATAATCGTTTACCATTGCTGCACAGTGACATCAGAACAATTTGACATCTTCCCGGAGTTTGGCTTGGTTTCCACTGGAAGTACATTTTCTAATTGGTTATCAACCAAACCTCTTAAGGCTTTGGAGAGAGTGAACCAGTATATTTGTGATAGTGGGGGGGAGGCAAATGTGAGAGCAGAGAGAAGGAGAGGCGGATGCACCTCAGCAGATACCCTACCACCCACCCACCCCCAATCCCCCTGCCAACCAGAACCCTAACACCACAAAGAGTATGGGACATCCTACCAACATGAAAGGCGCTCTATAAATGTAAATTTGTGGTCGTTCTATGTGTTCAACCCCAGTCTTCAGCCATCCCAACAGCCTCCAATACTGGTCTCAAGCACTTAGCCAGTCCTTTCTTTCTGAAGGAGTTAATGGAAGCAGGAACCTTTTCAACCACTCTTCAATTCTTTCAGTTTACGTTCTCCAACTTTGACCTCTAAGCCGGTCGCAATACTTCCAAACGTAGGGCCCCTTGATCTTCCTTTTCTCAGCACCACTGCTCTCGCCTGCAGCCCAGAGCCAAAAGAAGGCAGCATGCCTCTTGGAGGAAGATTGCAGGAACTGAGCCATCTTTCTTTCTCTCTATTTCTCTCTTTCTCCCCTTCGTCTCTATGGAGTTAGCAGGTTGGCACCAGGTGATGGGGGGGCGGTGGGGGGGATCTCTGTTGTCCCTGCTGGTACTCAAAGGGTTACCTGTCTCCTCCGCCATCTGCAGAAACAAAGTGTAAAATCAGCAAAACAGAGAAAAGTGCTAGTTTGCTCATGTGGTGAAAACATAGCAAAATCACCTGAGCCCTGCACCCATGGCGAGCATAGCTATCCTCTCTCTCTCTCTCTCCCCCCTACTCTTCATCTCTCCCCCTCACTGTTTCACCCTCCCTCACTCACTCACTTCCCCTCCCTCTCTATTTCTCTCTCTCTCTCACATGCTCTCTTCAAAGGAGAATGACGCACAAGTGCCCAAGAGACATTTCCACAGAGAACGCCACTTACAGCAGCACACAGGTCCCCATCAAAAGCAGGCTGAAGAGGCTGGCTCCCTTTGTGCCGAGGCGAGCGAGTGCAGATGAAAGCACAGAGAGCATCGCGCTCTCACTTCATTTAACCATCAGTGAAAATAGGTGCACAACAAAGAGATGGTGGGGACTCAGCCTGACCAGGTGCTGATCAGGAACATCAGGGTAGCAGCAGCCATTTTGGCATTTCTTTTTCCTTCATTTCTTTTACAATCAACCTTCTGCCTTGTTGGTTTTAGACGTAGCAGGAAAGCTTGCCAGGCAGTTCTCTCAATAGCAAGCTGTGTGGTTTTAGCTAGTTAGGACTCCAGCAGTACACCAATGCACACATTCCATTCCAACAATCTATCTCTGGGATTTTCATGTGTAGGTGGGATGCATAGAATTTCCTAGTTTGGTTTGGAAACTCTTAAGCTTGGTGATGGGTTTCCCCATGTGTCAAGACATCTGGCTGACCAAATTTTTGGGGGGCGCGGACATTGACATCAACAATTCTTATTGTATTTTTTAATTGGATTGATGCTCCTGATCAGGCTGAATTGGATTAGTAGTGTGGGGTTATTGAAGATGCCATGGGGGGGGAGAGCAGATTGATGAGGAAATGAGCAAAGAGTAGCCAGAATTTATTGCTCTCCCTCTCTCTCCTGTCATTGGGCGTGCTCAATAAGTAATGGCTGGCCAACTTGCGAACATTGAAAGAATTATTATCAGTTACTGCACACTACTGGGGGAGACCCAGGGGACATTATTCGGTGTTGTCCACTTGTTGAGCAGTTTAGTGTAAGCTACGCACCTCTACAGGTCCACCAGAAAAGGCTCAAAGACTATCTTACCTGTAACCCTCCATCTCATCCACTTTATCTGTCTTCAAATCCTACCGATATACCTATTCCACCATTCCTGCAGTTCAAGGCCATATATGAAAAGAGAAGAGAGTTTCTCTCTCTCTTGGTGTCCTAGCCAACGATCCCTCAAATAAAATTGGTCTCTCACTTCATGGCTGTATTGTGAGACATCACTGTCTGCAAATTGACTGCAGTGTCCACCCACAAAATACATTCCCGTGAAGCGCTTTGAGACGTCTCAGTGACTTGGTGGGGTCACGGTATCAAAGGCAAGGATATTTATGATAGGAATACAAGTTGTGCTTGTCATAGTTATCTCCCAGCCTTAAAGCAACCAAACTCCACAGGGGTTGTGAGAGCCTCTTCCCAACCGCAGACACGGCACTGCTTGTTTAGACTCATTAGTTAAGCCCCCCATTAGGTAGCTCATTGAAACAGACGCAGACAATGGCTGGAGATGTCCTTGCCAACAGGCCGTGATAATTACTCTGCCTCCTCTGTGAAGTATGAATAATGTTTCTCTTTCTGTGCGGTCAGACAATACACCTCAGCCTGCATGAAGCGGGGCCAATCCCATTAGTGGAGAATGCCTGTGCTTTGCGTTCAGTGGGAACCTAAGCCTGAATCGCATCCAGCGATGTCTCTACTCAGCAATGTATTTGGGTAAACGTCCACTTCAATCACAATTATTCTATTTATATGATGGGCCGAGTGGCTTGAGAGTGTTTGTGGAGTCAGAGGAGTATGCCATAATGGGGCTGTTTAATGCATTTAACATTCAGCATGGAACAGAAACAGGAAAACACGGGGGAGGGGGTGCAAACATTAACTCCTCCATTGCATTCTCTGTTGAAACTGCAAAACTCCAGATTTATCGCAGTCGGGAAGTGACCTGCAGGGCCTTTATTTTTGGGCAGCCGGGTGTCTGACACACGCTTAAAAATATCCAAATCACACTGAGAGTTCTACCTATGAATGCCACCTAAACATGGAAATTACACGTTGTCTGGAATGGAATGTGCACCTTCTCCCTAGAGCAGTGGTTCACAACTTTTTTTTACTGTGACCCTAAATTGGGTGGGTGGGGGGGGGGGGGGGGGTGCCAGGTTGGGATGAGGGAGGGTAGAGAGGTAGGATGGTAGCTGCAGGCAAGATTGAGGAGGAAGGTCTTGACACCAGCCTTGAAAGAGGGCAAAGGAGGCGGCAAGGCAAAGGGATTGTGGGATGAAGTTCCAAAGTGCAGGGGCAGAGAGGCTAAAAGCCCAGTCACCAATGGATGGTAGGACGGGTTAGGTGGGAGACATGGAGCAGGCAGGAGACATGGAGCAGGCCGGAGCCTGCAGAACAGAGGGCGTGTACAGGTTGATACGGGGTCAGTAAGTCAGAGAAGTAGGAAGGGGCAAGGTCGTGGAGGGCCTTGAAAGTGAGAAAGAGCCAAAGCTTGGGAACTGGGGCACTGCTGGAGTCTGATCAGCTAAAGCCGCATAGATTGCCATTGAGACCTCTGTCTGCCAAGCTTTCCGCTTGGAACACACTCCCTGTTAGGGCCTTGACTTGCAAAGTTAACAGAGTGGGAAGAAACCTTGCTCCCAGTGAACAATCTGTCTCTACCAAGTTAATGCCGATGAGCCAGACAGCAGATCCACCTGGCTCAGCAATGGATTACCAAAACTGTGCCAGAGAGTTGATATGATTCCACATGGTCAGCTTAAGCATGAGCCGACTTGCATTCTCCCCTGAGGAGATACCACATTAGTTTTCCCACTTCCCTCAGACCGCAACAATTGATGGACCTACAACAACAACAACTTGCATTTCAATAGCGCCCTTCGGTAGCAACCCTGAGCACTTGAAAGGTGCCAGAGGGTCAGCTATAACCCATTCAAAAAGTAAAGGGAGTTTCTCTCTGGGCTCTGTCCAACAAACCCTCAAATAAAAAACTGTTCATTCATATCACGATGATATGTGGAGCACTGATATACACAAGTTGGCTGCGGTGTTTGGCTATAAAATACATAGTCTTTGAACTTTGCAGTAAATACTGTAAATACTGACCTAAATTACCCTTCCTGCTAACCTGCTTCAGTCGGTTGATTATCCTCTGTGTAAAGAAGTACTTCCTGGTGTCTGACCTGAAATTGCCCTGTGCATCTCTAAGCCTACAACCCATTGCTCTCGTACTGTCTTGTGGTTTCCTGAAGTATTAAAGACTCAATATCAATCTGCGTTTACTTTTTGAATCCCATTAAAAATTTTAAACACCTCCATAAGATCCAGCTGAGTTGTGCAGCGCCTTGGGACGTCCTCACAACATAAGGTAATGTTGTTGTTGTTGTTGCCTTCTCTCAAGACTGAAGAGCCGTAGCTTGTCTAAGCAGTGACTTTCACAGCAAGTTTACCTTTTGTGCCGGTGACCAGACCTGTACACTGTACTCTGGGTGTGGTTTTTTCAGAGCACTGTACAGTCTGAGTGTGACATCTGGGGAATCTGACAACTGTTTTGTAATATAGCCCAGCATCCTATTTGCCTTTTTTTTATTGCTCCCTCATGGTTGTTTTGACAGAGAGAGCAATGAGTCAATCAACACCCCTAACTCTCTTTCAGTTTCCCCTCGGCAAGTTCAATCCCATCCGTAGAGTACACGTATTTCCTATTTTTAATCTCACAGCCACTTCGATAAAGTCTCTGAGGGCTGCCGCCGTCCTTATGTAATGTAGTCCAGGTTTCAGCGTTCCTGAGGAGAGTAGAACATTGTTTTAATTTAAAAAAAAGTTGGGAAGTTTGTTATCAAAGTCTACTGTACTCCCAGAGCCAGTGGGGGACTATTTCTTATTTGTTTTGACAATTGTTCATAATAATAATAATAATCCTTGCTTTTGATATAGCGCTTTTCACATCTTCTACACGCCTCAAAGAGCTTCACAGAATATACTATAACGTGAACTGACTGTCTATTTGTGGGCGAAACGCGGCAGCCAATTTGGCACAGCAGCGTCCCCCCCACAATAATAAGATTGGGCGACCAATTCATTACTGGGGGTTTTTTTCTTGAGGGATTATTATCATGAGGCGTGTGGAGTGAGGAAACTTGCCCGAGGTTTCGCCCTGACCTGACCTGGAATCGAACCCAGGTCTCTCGCTTGCGAGGCGAATGCTCTAACCACTGAACCACAGTAAACTATATTCTGACTTTAACAAGGAAGACGAGGTTGCAGTTAGTGGTGTGTGTGTTAAAAAAAAACAGTCGAATGAAAATACCTCTGAGATGATGTATTTCAATCCACGACTGTTTGTGTGCGGGGACGCTGCTGCGCGCAATCGGCTGCCGCGTTTCGCCCACAAATATATACAGTCAATTCACTTCACAGTATATTCGGTGAAGCGCTTTGGGACGTCGATAAGATGTGAAAAGCGCTACATCAAATGCAAGCATTATTATTATTATTTATTATTATATATCATATGTTATTATATTATATATTTTACAAAGGTCACAAGCTGCCCTGCCCTGCCTGGTCCTGGAGGGCGGCCCTTTTGTTCGGGACTGTTTTGTCCAGCGGCTCAGGTGGGGGCGGGGGGGGGGGGGAGGGGGGATGATATGCGGTGTGGCGCTCGGCCCGTGGGGAATGTGTCACAGTGATTTGGGAAGTTGTTGCTGCGGAAGTCAGTCAGTGATCGGCGGGGATGGATCACTGAGGAGTTTGTAAGTGAAACCAGGGACAAACACGGGCGACTTTATTATCTGGAGGCGGCTCTGAGGTGGGGGGAGGGGGAGGGGGAGGGGGGGGTCTTTAAGCGAGTGAGTGGAGAGAATATTAAACCCCCCCCCCCCCCCACCTCACACCCCTCCCTCCCTCCCCACCCCAACCCCCATCACCCTCACCACAACACTCCTCACCATCATCATCATCATCACTCTCTCCTCCTCACTCTCCTCATCATCACTCTCCTCACACTCTCGTCATCACTCTCTCCTCATCATCTCTCCTCACCCTCATCATCACTCTCCTCACCCTCATCATCACTCTCCTCACCCTCACCATCACTCTCCTCACCCTCATCATCACTCTCCTCACCCTCATCATCACTCTCCTCACCCTCATCATCACTCTCCTCACCCTCACCATCACTCTCCTCACCCTCACCATCACTCTCCTCCTCCTCCTCACCATCACTCTCCTCACCCTCATCATCACTCTCCTCACCCTCATCATCACTCTCCTCACCCTCATCATCACTCTCCTCACCCTCATCATCACTCTCCTCACCCTCACCATCACTCTCCTCACCCTCACCATCACTCTCCTCCTCCTCCTCACCATCACTCTCCTCACCCTCATCATCACTCTCCTCACCCTCATCATCACTCTCCTCACCCTCATCATCACTCTCCTCACCCTCACCATCACTCTCCTCACCCTCACCATCACTCTCCTCCTCCTCCTCACCATCACTCTCCTCACCCTCATCATCACTCTCCTCACCCTCATCATCATCTCTCCTCACCCTCACCATCACTCTCCTCCTCCTCCTCACCATCACTCTCCTCACCCTCACCATCACTCTCCTCACCCTCATCATCACTCTCCTCACCCTCATCATCACTCTCCTCACCCTCATCATCACTCTCCTCACCCTCATCATCACTCTCCTCACCCTCATCATCACTCTCCTCCTCACCCTCATCATCACTCTCCTCACCCTCACCATCACTCTCCTCACCCTCCTCACCATCACTCTCCTCACCCTCATCATCACTCTCCTCACCCTCACACTCCTCACCATCACTCTCCTCACACTCCTCACCATCACTCTCTCCTCCTCACACTCCTCACCATCACTCTCCTCCTCACATTCCTCTGCATCACCATCACTCTCTCCTCACACTCCTCACCATCACTCTCTCCTCCTCACACTCCTCTACATCACCATCACTCTCTCCTTCTCACACTCCTCACCATCATCATCACTCTCTCCCCCTCACACTCCTCACCATCATTCTCTTCTCCTCACACTCTGCTACATCACCATCATCCCCCTTTCTTATCCCTCCCTCCACCTCCTTACTGTCCAATAGACCACAGAGAACTCAGACCCATCTTATTTCTCTTTATCCTGGTAGAGTTATTTGTGTGCCCTCACTCCAGTGGCCGTTCTTTTTGCGTGGTCTTGGGCAAGCTATTTGTCTCTGGGTGGACCTTACCAGTGAATCTCATCCATGTCCTTTCCTGGTGCCCACACTAGCTAACCATCCAGTAAGGGGTTAATTTATAGTGACCCAGAGCGCCAACCCTAATAGATTTGTATTCCTCTAGGCTCTCACTATTCTGTTTCTCCCTCCCCTCGCGCTCTCTGTACCTTGGCTTGGTGGCCCAAGAGATAGTGGCCTGCTTTAGCTGAGATGAGCTACACCTTGGAATGAATGACTCTGGGTTTTCCTTGTCTGCATGAGGTTAACTAATGCTGAGACAGCCAGTGCAGCAAACCTCTTCAGACTCTTCCAGGTAACTGGGTCAAGTGGTTTTCTATAAATTACTTTTCTTACGATAATAAAATTCCTTACAATTGTTAAAGCGCCTTTCGAGTCAGAAGACCTGATAAAAGGTTGCAGAGTTCTGGATGGTCTGCAGCTTGTGAAGAGAGGAATTGGGCAATCTGTCAGTTGGGCTTTGGGATATTGAAGCCTGGAGTTTGGACCTCATTATGCATGGTTGATGAAGGTGCCAGATTTGCTGACACAATAAGATTGTATTCTAATAATAATCCTTGCATTTGATAATAGTGCTTTTCAGGAGAATGTCTCAAAGTGCTTCACAGCCTTTACTGTAAAGTGAATTATAATAATCCTTACATTTGATATAGTGCTTTCCACATCTTATCGGCGTCTCAAAGCTCTTCAGGCGGGAGGGGTCGGGCTAGGGGGAAGGAGAGTAGGAGAATTCATTGTATATTTGTGGGCGAAATGCGGCAGCCAAATTGAATTGAATATTTTGAAAGTGAACCGGTTTTGAGAAAGTAAACAGATAAATTATTTCCACCGATCGATGAGTTGGTAACCCGTACTCACCATGTACTCACCAAAAGATCAAAGGGAAAGATTAGGAGGTTACTGTAAAAAAAAGTCTAAAACACAGATGGGTGCTATATAAACTATTATAAATTAATACACAGCAATTTTTTTAATATCCAATTTGGTCATGGAATCTCCTAACTGGAGCAGCGTTTGAGATAAAATCTCTAAGTTTTAAGAGGAAATTAGAAAATATAAAAAATGTACGTGTGGGGGGGCTGGATTTATGAGTTAAAGCTGGTGGACTAAATTGATTGCTCTCTTTCAGAGACCCAGCACAGACTGATGGATCGATTGGTCTCGTTTTATGCTGTAAATTTCCATGGCTCTATGTTCCATGGTCTCAGTAGAGTTTGTAAAGAAGGTGTATGAGTTTGTAGGGTGGTTGCTGTCTGCACCTCAAGATTTGTAGATTTTTATACACAAAATAAAAGTGTGCGAAATAAATTGTCAACGGTTTGACTTCACTTTCAGCCTAATTGCCCCCTGCCTGGTCCCTATGGTTTGTGCTTTCGCTGGTTCGGCTGGATCTATTTTTAGGTATGAGCCTAGCTGTGTGACCGGATAGGACGGATCCTGAGCTAGTCACGACTTGGGAAAATGTGCTCCTTTATTAAGGGGAAATGCCACAGACACATGAGGAGAGGGGAAGCTGATTCAAATCTAATTTAACGTTAACACCAAGAAATCATTATCTGATGGAACTGCTTCTATTTCTAGAACAGGACTTGAGACAGACCGGACAGAGCAGTCTAGACCCCTCAGGAATTAGAAACAGGTGTCCTCTCTCATTTTACAAATCATTTTATAGAATCATTTTATTACAGCACAGGAGGCCATTCAGCCCATCGTCTAGAAGACATGAAAAGCGCTATATGAAATACTAGGATTATTATTCTTATTATTGTGTCTGTCCGTTTAGTCCCACTGATCTGTACTTCTTTCCGCTGTTAATGTTTTGTCAAAGTTTTGTCTTGTTTCTTTCTCAAAAGCTACTATGGATTCTGCAGCAATCAGAGTTTTTTTTAGATGGAGTGTTCTATGTCCTTCCCAATAACGCTCAGTATATAACATTTTTATTTAATTCGCGTTTTGATGCATCTAAATGAAGGCTGGATGAGCATGAGTGGAGGGAAGAGCCTGAGATCACTAGGAGAGGGATAGACTGGACAGGGAAGGAGCTGGCTTGTTCTAGTGGTTAGATGAAATGATAGATGGCTGATGTTCTGCTGGTGAAATCAGCTGTAGGAAGGACTAGTTGTGTTTCGGCAGCATTTCGCCCACTTATATACATTCACTTCACAGTATCTTTTCCGTAGCACTTTGAGACGTCTAGAAGACATGAAAATCGCTATATGAAATACAAGGATTATTATTATTATTATTATTATTATTGACTGGTGCTTGTACAAGTGTACTGAATTTTGTGCAAGAGGCAGATTGGGTGTTTAAACTAGTATAAGCACTGCAGCAGCCATTGACTTTTAACATTTTCCATTTTAAGATCTGCACAGAATGTTGTATCGAGTGCCATATTTTCGAGCATGGTACATAAGGGAACCCTAAAATATCTGTGTTGCATTGCAAAGTGTTACAGACTGGGTGCTTCCTCCATTTCCCAATTAATTAGGGAATTGTAAACGCTCGGCTTACAGCCATCCGGCATGAAGGGTGCTATGTCAATGCAAATTGTTGTTGTGTTTATGCTGTGTGTTGTTGAGTCCATAACTAGAGGCTATAAGATGGGTTTTGATCCATCTAATAGGGAGTTTAGGAGAAATTTCTTCACGTAGTGTGGTGAGAATGTAGAATTCACTGCTGGAAATTGTGACTGAAGCAAATAGAATCAATGCAAGACAAACCTCGCTGCATTCAGGAGGGAGAAGGAACAGAAGAGGTACAAACCAGGGGAACAGGTGGGAGCTTGAGAGGCAGCATGACCGGTTGGGCTACATGTCCTGTTTTTGTGCCATATCACTATGTGACAACGGCTTGGGATGGGATAGGAAGCAGTAATGGAGTAATAAGCAGTGGGGGTTCTGATGGCCTAAATTGAGAGAGTGAAGCTCAGACACTTTACAGAACTCTTTCAAACCTCAAGATGGTGCTGCTCATCACTCTTGTTCCACTTGGAACACTGTATCTTTCCTGATCTTTACCTTTGCTGGAGAATTTCTGTTCTGCGTTGGGTAGTAACTGCTGGAGTTTAATGAGATAAAACTTACCATTCTGAACAAAGTACGCTATATTTCTAGTAACAAGTGTGTTTGATACCTAATAAGCACTGTGGCAAAGTAGCTAGTTTTCTTAATGGCACTTCTCCAATCTTGGGCAAGTTTCCTTACTCCACATGCCTGATAAAAATCAGGGTACAAAGCTTAGTGTAGGTGAGAATGTGGGTGGTGGAGTTTTGTATTAGCTGAATTTTGTGAATGGTGGAGGAAGGGAGAACGGTGAGGAGGGCGTTGGAGTAGTCCAGCTGAGAGGTGACAAAGGCATGGACCAGGGTTTTGGCAGATGTTGGGGTGAGGTATTGGTGGAGACGCGTAATGCAGCGGAGATGGAAGAAAGCAGTGCTGGTGAGGGAGCGGATGTAGGGGATGAAAAATAACTGGGGATCGAATCTGACGCCTACGTCGCGCATAGGTTTGGAGAGTTTTAAGGACAGGTTGGGTAGATTGAGGAAATTTCCACTCATCCATCTCTTGATATCTGACCGACAAGCTAACAAACATCAGGGGACTGGAGGTCGCAATTGGAGGTGGAAAAGTAGAGTCAGGTGTTATCCGAATACATGTAGAATTTTATTCCGTGAGATCACCGAGAGGGAGCATGTAAATGAGGAAGAGAAGGGGGCCAAGGATGGATCCTTGGGGGTACCAGGTGACCAGGTGGAAATGAGGAAACAATTACAGGATATTCTGTGAAGCGCTTTGAGACGCCGGGGACATCCTCCCGACGTGAAAGGCACTCTACAAATGTAATTTTGTTGTTGTTTGTTGTCCAGAAGATGTGAAATGATTATTATCACATTCAGAGTGAATCTGGATGTTGCCCTGAGATGTTCTGGTAGTTAAAAGGCTTTGATAGCCAGCCTTGACTTCTCTGCGTTGTACTGTTGCTGCCTTGTCTTCCTTGTTACCAACAGGAGTCACTGATCCAGGTAGGTCCACAATATTCCAGGGTACCCCTGATGGCAACACAGCCAGCCTGGCTCATCCTAGCTGGACAAACATTGGGAAAGCTTGCCGGACAGCAGTATCAATGGCAAGATACATGGTTTTAGCTGGTTAGACTCCTGTAGTACACCAATGCGCAAGCCTTAGTTTTCGCCAACCTGCGTAATATTTTTCGGAATTAGGTAATCAGGATGTGTCCCTCCAGGCAGAGAGCGCGCATTCCATTCCATTCCATTCCAACAATCTATCTTTGGGATTTCCATGTGTAGGTGGAATGCATGGAAATCTCATCTTGGTTTGGTTACTCTTAAGCATTGGTGATGCGTTTCCACATGTGTCAGACATCCAGCTGTGACTTGGAATCTCTTATTATCGGCTCTGATTGTTAATGTTTGGCTCCAGCTTGGGGTTTTTTTTCTGTAAGAAAAGAGATTATAACATTATGGGTGCAACTTATGCCCGCAGATTTGCAGTAATTTAGTAAATGGGATGTTTTTCCTCTCCTGTTCCCTCTCCTCAATTTTCTCCTGTCCTCACATTGCCTCGAGGGAATCCTCCGGTGAGCTGCACACTAATTGTCGGCAGCCTTTTAAAACATGGTGACAACTACTCGCAGATGATCCCGCCCCCGCTTTTCATTTTCTATTTTAGGTCAGCTTGCTGAGGCCAATTACAGCAGTTTTAAAAGCTGGCTGAGCACTGAGCAGGGAATGAACCCAAGTCTGTGTGGCTTTGCACTGGGCAGGCTTGATGAACTGAGCCATCAGACGAGCAATAATAATAATCCCCACATTTGATATAGGCCTTATTGTTCTAACCAGGTTCTTACTGATAGGTAAATAGAGGAGTATGGAATACGGAAACTTGCCCAAGGTTTTGCCCTACCCGGGAATCAAACACGGGTTCTCTTGTGTGCTAGGCAAGCATGCTCACCACTACACAATAATATAGTTGCATTCAGGTGCACTCTTTGAAGTTGAACCCTGTATTTCTCTGCCAATAACAATAAATTTAGTATTATGCGCAGTGTTTTTTGTTTATTAATCGTTCTGGCGCTGATTTTCAAATTGGACACACCAGGCGTTTCAGGGGCAGAAACACTGGCTGGTTATTCTCTCTCTCTCTATGTCTCACTCTAGTTCAGGGCACTGAGGCCTGTTTGCAGGCTTTCCACTGATGTTGCTCATCAATTGTCTGCACAGCTTAACCTGGGTCCGCTCTCTGATCAGTGACTTTGTTTGCATTTATCTGGAAGAGGGTTGGGGGAGATGGGGAGTGTGAGCCGGAGAGAGAATCTTTCAAAGTAAGAGGAAGCCATGAAAACCGAAGTGGGTGACCACGGAATGGGAAGACGGTCCACTCAGGAAGGCGAGTGTTTAAAACAGAGATGTCAGATAATAATAATAATAATAATCCTTGCAGTTAATATAGCACTTTATGAACTCTTTGAGACATCTCAAAGCACTTCACAGAATATTACTATAGAGTGAATTGGCTGCATATTTTCGTAAAATCCTAATAGTAGAAAGAAAAATTGGCAAAGAAAAAGTTTGGCTTTTTTCGTGACACAGTTGACGCTTTTCCTTTTTACCCCCAAGTATTCATACCAGTCTCAGGGTTTTAATGTTCCCCATCCAGACCTCATCCTGGATCAGCTAAATCCTGGATTTAGCTAGATGTAGCAGAACGGCCTGGCTAAAGCTTTTTTCATTTAAGCATTGAGTAAAATCTACCTCCGACATGGACAACGTATTAAAAAGATTTTTGAGTAGAGGCACAGGGCAGCTTGTGAAATATGTTTTATCCTTTGCTCTCTATCTCTATCTTTCTCCTCCCTTCTGTCATATTTTGGTGAAGTAGCAGTACTTGATTGGCTTTTACTTACGTAATGTTCATTAAATATTGATGCCCCTGGAACCTGGGGAGAGTCTTTTTCTGCAGCGAGTGTTTTGTAAGCTGCGTTTGAGGGCTCAGTCAGTACTGCACACTGCACCGGTGAGATCATCTCTCTGAGGCCTGTAAGGTGAGTTGTCTTCTCTGATTCGTCAACAGGAAGGCAGGAGAGCATTGATCTGTGCTGTGTCCTGTCAGAGTGAGGTGTGCAATCCCACGATGGTGAGATGGGACAGGGCAGGGAGGGGTTGGGGGTGGGGGGAAGATGGGGGGTGTGGGGGATTAGAGCAGAGAACCCCTGGGGGTTTTAAGGCTGTGCTCCCGGATTACTATAGACTGCATTGTATTGTCTGCTGCATATTGCTGGGTTAGTGAGTGGGCCTGGATATTCTGCGTGTGTGTGTATGTGAGAATAACAATGTCATAGCTTGTGCTCTCCTGTATTTATATTGAGTGTGTTACAAAGTGGTTCCGAATTCTTTGCTGTTTGTTAACTCTTTCCCCTCTCTCTGACCCTGACCCTACGGACTTGAGGATTCCTCTGGTCAAATCCTGTCTTCAGCTGAGCTGAGGAGCGATGAGATCAGTAAATAGCACATACCAGTAGCCTGAAATTCCACCTAACCTTACACTGAGAGATCATTTTGTCTTAAACTTTCAAAACACACAGAATTGCGGACAATTCTTATCATATCAGCACCTTGGGACATCCTCCCTACGGGAAAGGTGCTATACAAATGTAATTTTGTTGTTGTTGTCATAATTATAATATTTCTGTAAGTTGGTAGGGCGCAGGTTACGTCAGGAGGATATCTCAAAAGGCTTTACAGGAATAACTTGAAAGTGTAGTGACAGTACATTTTGTAGACGAATAAGGCAGGGAATTTGTGGACCACAGTACCCTACAAGTAACCATGAAGTAAATGCCCTATTTGGGGTTATTGGTGGCCAGGACACCTGAACAGGCGGAACATTTGATGTCTCATTTGAAGGACGGATTCTTATATTCACTCTGAATTTGGAAACCGTTTCCATGATAATCCTTTAATTTCACTATATCTCTCTGCCTCCACCCTCAATTCCAGGAATATTGACGTCTTGACAGACTGCCTGTCAGGCATCAAGTCCTGGATGACAGACAACTTTCTACACCTGAACATCAACAAGACCGAGGCTCTCTTGATTGGCTCACGCTAGCGCCTCCACACCTCAGGCATTGGCAGCATCAGCATCCACGGATGTACACTCCACCTCACCAAGCCAGTCAGGAAGCTGGGGGTCTTGTTTGACCCTGAACTGTCTTTTCTCCCCCATATCCGTACCTTACACCACCATTGTAACATTGCCCATCTCCACCACTGCCTCACCCCTCACACTGCTGAAACCCTTCACACGTTTTTGTCAAATTAAGGCTCGACTAAGGCAACTCCCTCCTTGTTGGCCTCCCTAATTCTTCCCTCCACAAGCTACAGATAATCCCAAACTCTGCATCTCGTGTCCTCTCCCGCACCAAGCTCCATGACCCCCATCACCCCCACCCTCGCCTGGCCCGGCAGGATCTGGTCTGTGTGGCTTATAATTTTTTTCCAGTTAAATGACTACCAACAAGGCCATTTTGGCACATTAGGAATAAATGTATTTGTTTGATTTTATATCAGAAATAATAAAAATAATTCTCCTTGCATTTGATATAGTGCCTTAACATGTCTTTGAGACACCTCAAAGCGCTTCACAGAATATACCGTAAAGTGTAGTGATTGTGTGTTTTGTGGGCGAAATGCGGCAGCCAATTGATCACAGCACGAATGAAATGTTTCTCCATAGAGATTCTGCTGCTTGATGCTGGATTGTCTCTTAAGTAAACATGATTATTCCTTTGCTGTATGAAAATATATATTAAAAGATCCCTTTTTCTCAATTTGTTTCCCTCAGAGAGTGAATCTGAGGGATGGCGGTTTGACGTTGTGCTTTGAATGATGGTCATCTGCCGTGGAACACAGCAACTACACATTGTAACCTAGAAACGTCTGCAGTCAACGGCACCCTTGCAAAGTGCGGCAGTGTCTTCTTCCTGCCCTATAATATTCCTCACTTAGTAGAAAATGGACGACCCGAACCAGCTGGAGCAGAGATCCACATTTGCTGAGTCCAATGACTGATCCCTATGCTTAGCATATTAGCTTGTTTACAAGCTGTAACTTGTCATCGATACAATAGGGAAGTCACAAGATTCTTGCAGTGCAAACACTTAAAATTGCCGGATTACTCATTGACTTGTAGGCTATCAATAGAACTCAGAAGCTTCTGAAATGCTGTCAAAGCCAAAGTCAGAGTTGAAGTGAAACTTTTTTTATTTTTAGACTAAGAAGCTGCTTGCTGCATTAACGTTATTCTTCCAGATGTACAATTGTTGATTATCTTGCACAAAGGCCTTAGTAATACCCGAGCGTGATTCTGGACAGAGTTATGAAACACCCCCTCTCCCCCTAGCGTTTCTCTGGAAGATTGTCTTGGGAAATGGTGACGGAGCTTCCCATTGACAGTCACTGACTCAGAGTATCAGTGGATTTTATAATACTGGACACAGGGGCTCTCTGTAGCCAGAATGGAGAGTGAGTTGTTTTTCGTAAAGTTTGATGCTCCAGATACCAAAAGCTCAACCCGTTGTTTGGGTTTTATTCCTTTTTAAAAAGAATTGTTGCAGAACTACATGAAAGAGTTTAGGAGATCTGGTCGTCTCACTGACATACTGTTGCCCTGTTTCCCAGGTGAGTTAGCTTAGGGTTCTGAGACACCAGCCAATGGAGGAGGCGCTGGAAGCAGATGATATCAGCCCTGCATTGGAAGCTACCGAGGAGTTCTTTCTTTTCAGTGGCATCGATGACCGAGCGAGAAGCGCGGAATTCCCACAGAAGGAGGTGTACGGGATCCAGGAGGTCCCTGTTGTCATAGGCCACGAGGTCCTGAAGGTGAGGGATGAGAAGCCACGAGGTAGAGGTGGGGCATCTGATGCCAGAGCCACGACTGAAACCAAACCAAGTGGTAGAGGTGCTGGCAGCCAGCCGCTCAGGTTGAGTGGCAGATCCTTGTGCTGGAGCACTGGGAGCATGGACTTCAAGGACAGAAAGCTGTCCTCCAGCTGTTGTGGACCGACTCACGGCAAGAGAAACACCACAGCTAGAAGCTGGTCTAGCGATCGTCCAGAGCTTTGCAGATCCCAGTCCGACATTGTCCCGTCCCAAGGCCAGGCGTGTCACGGGGCTGCGCGAACCCACCGTCCGACTGATAGCAGCTTAACTCTCTCCATCGCCTCCTTCTCAACCTCTCTGGACGGAGGTGGTGACATTGGGACAGTTGTTCAAAAGAAAAGTTGTAAGTGCCAGCAATGTCCGGGGCAGTGATCCTGTATTAACTCTTCAATTTACACTTTCCTTCCTATAGTCTCTCCGCTTCCTGCTCTTTTACAGGTCACTTCACACATGATTTGCATTGGTTACATTTACATTACAGTGCAACACTCGAGTTTCACCAGTGAACTCTGTAATGCAATGGGGCTGGAGTGAGTGGGCTACAAGATACCATTAGTCACACTGGGATCCCGTTTACTCTTCACACAGTGTTGGTGACGGGAGTCCTCAGTACTGCCCACACTGTGTTTACATCAGGATCAACTGTTACCCTCAATGATGTTGTGGCATTGACTCTCAAAATATCTGCCACCTTTGTGTCTGAATGTCTTGTGGACCTCTGCTAGTTGGTCCCAGGTGTTACATAATGTCGCCACTTCTATCTACAGTTGTACCTCTCTTTCACTCTATCTTAGCTCGCAGGCACTAGACCTGTTTTCGCACCCTGCTCTATTCCATTCTAACCATGCAGTTTGCCCAGTATATGATTAGCCTGGCCTCAATGCCAATTTCCATGCTGTCCTCTGGCGTTTCATAGTTGGGGACTTTGCCCTGTCATGCGCATCCCAAAGTGGATTTGAGATATATTGGCAAGCCATAAGCTTCTGATACACGCTGAGCTGCCACATATATCGCATATACTGAAGCGAAGAACCGTCAAAATCTACAACACATTAGGAGGCAATTGACGCCCCTATATAATTATACTGGATGCGTGTGAGTAGGCTTGTTCACAGCATGCTAAGGGTTAATATGGTCCTGCATCTTATGTGTTTTGATTATGGTACAGCAATGTGAAATCTGGTCCTGTCTGCCTACCTGTTTTTTTTAAATGTAGTCAGCGACAACCACAGTTTTACATTTATACAGTACTTTTCACAACAACAACTTGCATTTATATATCGCCCCTCGTGCAGGGTAGCGTCCCAGAGTCCTTGACAGTGGTGAAGCATGACTTCGAGCCAGGGTCAGGGTGGGGGTGACCGTAGGCACAATTGAATGGGAAGGTCTTCAGGCACGATCTGAAAATAGGGGACACGGCCGAGGAATTGAGGAAGAGTGTTGCAGATTTTCGGGGTGTAGTAGCTGAAATCGCAGCCACCAATGGTGGAATAGAGGGTACGAGGGACATGCAGAAGGCCAGAGCCATTCAAGCTGTGGCAGCAGGTTGTAGGTTAGGTGGTAAGCAGGTCGGAAAGGCAGGGAGAAGGGATTTGGAAACGAATGTGAGTTATCTTGAAATCGACCCATTCTGTGATGGGGAGCTAGTGCAGCTTGGTTAGAACTGGTGTGATTGGGGTATGGAGTTTAGTACAGGTGAGTAAGTGGGCAGGAAAGTTGGGGATCAGTTGGTTCCTTTGCATGGTGGAGCTGGGGAGAACAGCAAAGAAGTCTTTTGAGCAGTTCCAAGTCAGGAGGATGATTCAGTTTGTTTCTCGGAGCAACTGGGAGCACAAGCTCAGGGTGGAGGGAACTGAGAAATGTGGGGAGGAAGAAAAGGGAAGTCGAAACTAAAAGCAAGTCAGAGAATGCGTTGAACTTTTGCATTCATGGAACCTTACATTGCTTTTTAAAGAGGAAACATTACGAAAAAGCTGCCATTCTCCGGCCTCTGAGTGTTGGGGACTGTTTCATTAGTGCCAGTCGTCACCCAAGGTCTTGTGAATTCCTCATGTGGCTTGACGGTGATTGTTGGAAGACTGTTTGATTAGAGATTTTAGGGACTGGAATGTCGGTCAAGTTGAGCTGGATACTGTGTCCTCTTCAGACAACTGCAGACAATTGCACTTTTAGCAAAGGGTCATTGGATGGTGACCAAGAGCAGAGATACTGTCTACTTATTTTTTCCTTCTTCTTTCTCTCTTTCTAGGCCAAGAGTGCTGAGATCAATTGCATTGCCTTTACGGCTGCTTTTCTGAATTCCAATCTTCTCAGCACATCCTGGGGATTCAACTATGGTCCTTCTGGGTTTCACACTGTTCACACTGAGCAATCAATTTAAAATAACAATATTAATCCTAATCCTTGCATTTGACATATAGCGCCTTACAAATTAGGAGGATACTTTGCACCGCTTTTCAGGATACACTGTCAAGTACAGCTACTATCTATTTTATAGGCAAATGTCTAACGTAAATACATATATACCAGCCTAGCAGCCTTTATGTGTTCTGAGACTTGTGAAGGGCATTATATAAATGCAAGTTGTGTGTTATTCCGCAGGCCCTGCACAAGGAGCAGTCGGTGAGCGGTTGACCTTTCTGAGCAGCGTTAGATCACACAATGCTGCTGACAATCCAGTTGGCATCCAGCAGTCTGTGGCTGCTTGGGCAGAGGCATTAATTGGGTAGGCACAGCTGCTGTGGAGCACACCAGGCTCAAGCCTCCAAAACCCTGCTTTGCCATTTGCTCTTTGCTTGGTATTAGCCATTCCGCCTCTACATTTAAATTTGTTTTGTGTTTTTGTTTTGTTTTTGTTCTGTTGCAGCGCTGATAAAGATCGCTCGGAGGGATGGCATCTTGAGGCCGCACTCCAAAACCGAGGTATTATCTGTCTCATTGTGCACGAGGCTGTGTAATTGAATGCATCTGTGCCATCCTCCCTGACCCATGTGGAACAAGTCATTTAAATTTAAATTGCGTAAACCTTTTTTGCTATAATTGTTATTGTGTTCCCCCCCACCCCCACTGGTTTTGTTGCCCCCCCTCCCCCCCGCCCAGGAGAAAGCGGAAACAGCCACCTACATTGCACAATGATAGAAAAATATTTGCTAGAATGACACTTTCTCTCATGAAACAAAAGGCTCCGTGAACCTTGGTTTATTGGTATTCACCGACTGCAGATGACTTGAAATGCCAGCTCTGCTATGTTTGCGAGTGGATGGGTGAGTGAGTGGGGGTAAGGCATTGCCAATTGTAGCCATGCGACCCAGATGAGAGACTGAAAATAACATTTGCATTATTGGATTAATGTGGAAAGCACACGCCTATTATCTAGCAAATAGGGGATTAGCGTGTCTGGAGAATTTAATGGTTTGTTCAGTGTTGGAGATACTAATGAATGGCAACAGCTCTCGCCTACATTACAAGGAGAGGAGATTAGCTCCCATCTCAACAGCAAAAGAGAAATCATTGCTTTATTCCATTAACATCTAAAGCAAGAGAGAGTATTGCCAATACAACTCCATTTTACAGTTAAAATCTATAAATTGGTGTTAATTTTAAAACTTTTGTTACCCCCATTTCCTTTCTCCCAATTTGTTTCACTTTTTCACGAAGGGGACAGAGCAAGTGATCTCACGGTGGAGCTAGCTTGGGAGGAGTAGCAGATCATCTGGCAGTGTGAGAATGCTGCAGTAATATCCTCCACCATCCACAACATTCAGCTCATCCAAAACTCCGCCGCCCGCATTCTCACCTATACCAAGCTCCATACCCAAATTACCCCAGTCCTTGCCAAACTGCACTGACTCCCGAGCGGATTGACTTCAAGATCCTCACTCTTGTGTTTAAATCCTTCCACTCCTATGCACACCCCTATCTCTCCAACCTGCTTTCCCCTCACAGCACTACCTGCTGCCTCCGTTCGACTGGGTCCGGCCTCCTCCTTGTTCCCCGATTCTTCTGTTCTACCATCGGCAGGCTTGCTTTCAGCCACTATGCCCCCCAAATTTTGAACTCCCTCCCGTAACCCCTTCACCTCAAGGTGATGCCTCCTTTCCACTCTGCAGGTCGCGCTTACGGTCACCTTCCCCTTCCCTCTGGCTCGGCCTCAGGCTCCACCATTATAACGTGCTCTGAGACAGCGCCCGGCGTGGAGGATATTATATAAATGCAAGTCGTTGTTCTTGTTGTAACATCAGAAAGAACAGTGGGCATGCCAAGCTAGTTACTGTTTTATTAATCCAGTGCTCTCACACTGTTTGGACCAGGGTCCTCTCTCAAAGCTGCCTCATTATTCTGAGCACTTAACTCTTTTGAACAGGATTGCAATGTCAAAAGGTGTAGCTGGCGATAATTCTGTGTAACTGTTCGAATTTTGAAAAGGGGTTCTGGGTGATATTTGCTCTTCTCTTCAAAATAATTTGGTATTACTTTTACAATGTTCATATCAGCGATTCCCCTGTGATCCAGTGGGGTAATGGCCTGATAGAGGAACTGTGCATGTTGAATGGTCACATGCGGGTATGTACACAGCCAAGTTCATTGAAGAGTGAGGCTAACGATTGGATACATTTTCAAGCGCTCTGAGACACTACCCTACGCATACGGTGTTATATAAATGCAAGTTGTTGTTGTTCTCCAAGGCCCAAGAAATGCAGATTAGCTGCTGGTGTATCTCTGTGTCTATATTTCCACATTCATGCAAATGTATTTTCCGCATCATGAAAGTGAAGGGAGCAGTGAATTCACACTGCCCTCATCTCATTCTGGAAGCTGCTGCTTTCTTGTTCCGCACGCGTTTACTCATTCTGTCCAGCCTTTTCTCTCTCTTCCTCATGCTGGGATACACGACCACAGTTACCTAGTGACTGTTTATCAAATGTGAATTTGGTGGTTTTGGAATTTAAATGTCATATCAGATCCCATGGCATTATTTGAACGACAAGTGAGTTTTTCCCAGTGTCCTTGTCAACACTAACCCCCCTCCCCAACCCCTAAAAAAAGGAAATGTTGATTAATTGCATGGCTGTTTGTGAGACATTGCTGTGCGCTACCTGGCTGCTTAACCCACAGACTTCACTTTACAGTGTATCCTGCGAAGTGCTTTGGAACGTCCTCCCAACGTGAAAAGTTCTGTAATATATGCAAGGAATAGTATTATTGAAACTGCTTTTCTCAGAGTCCTGTCTGAAGAATGGTTTACTGGTTTGACTTTTAACCAGTTTGGTTCTGATTTGAAGATTATGTTCCCGTGTTCTGATTTTAAACTGGTATCCTGCGTTCTGATTTTATAATTATGTCTCAGTGTTTTGATTCTAACTCTGTTTCGTTCCCCTCAGTCTGATTAGTCCTCGGTTTCAAAGGAATATAGGCCACATTTATAAACCTCTTCCTGTCTATTTCCCTTCATCCCAATAGCTACTGGATCCAACATCTCATATTTCCATATACTCAACATTAACTTACATAATGGGAAAACTTATAAGTTGTCAAGTGTGGTGTCCAAAGGACCATTGTTATTTTTGGTCATTCGGGTGTCTGACACAATGGGAAACCCATCAGCATGCTTGAAGAGTATCTGCACACGACTGAGACTGTACAAGACTGTTCCTTGCATGTAACTCTGAAACTTGAATTTACTAGAACTCCTCTTAGCTTTGAGATTTTAGACTGTGCAAAATTTTGGACTTCTTAATTTGAAAGCTGATTTTTCAACTATCTTCCAAATTTAGACGGGATTTAAGAATTTTCAAAAATTCTGCACAATCATACATTTTACCTCAATAGCTAAGGCCAATGCGAAATCCAGGCCTCTGGCCTTTTCGAAAGCAGTGCAATAACCACATCTTCTCCTGTTTGTAGGTTCTCAAATAGCTGGTCGAGATGTCCTGAAGAAGGGGAATTTGGCCAGAAAGCCAGATCACGTCAGTCTATGGGAGGAGTGCTACGTTGAGCTTTGCTCACGAGAACTACGTGTGTACAGTTTGGACAATAGGGGAAACTGGCATTTGTGCAAAGCATACTACTTGAGGCGTTGCCAAAGTATCACTGTGCCGGCCACTCATAGTGCCAGGGTACTGGAGGTCCTTTTCTCCAATGGTGCATGGCTGCAGCTACAAGCTCGATCGCAACAAGAGGCAGAAGACTGGAGGCAGAATCTGCTAAAGCGGGTGATCGCCTTGCGTCCCCTGGAGTTAACGGGCGTGGCACATGGTACTTGCAATCCGCCACCTCTTCCTCCTAACCAGGACCCCAGGACTTGCAAAGCAGAGGCTCTCAGCCCCATCTGGCTCGGACCTCTTCCCCTTCACAGTGCATGCAGAGAAGGCGTGCTTCGAATTGGGACACTTCGCAAGTTGACACCTCAAAGCAACTGGAAATCCTACACCTTCATCCTCAGCAGGAGCCAGCTCAAACACTTTGGATCCTCGGGTCAAGAGGAGGAAACCGTAGTCCATCACAGGTTGAGTCAATGCCTAGATGTTCATCTGGACACGACGAGAGAGTCCGCCACCTGCTTTAAGGTCATTTTCCCAGAAGAGGTTCTCTTTCTAATGGCGGATGCCCAGAGCGAAGCTCAAGAGTGGACGCATGCTATTGCAGCCGCCATGAACGCTACGTGGGGATGTGGTGGCGCGGACCACTCCACCTCCAGGGTCTCCCATACAAAGGAGGTGGGCGGGCAGAGAAGCAAACGCTACTCAGTGACCAGCAGCTTCCTGAGCCTTCTGAACGTGATTGCCGTGGAAAAGGGGCTCACTGCCCAGAGCTTCAGGTGTGCAGGTGAATGTTCACACTTGTTAAATGGGAAACGGTGTGTGGGAGGTGGTGATAATGGCATTAGCCATTGGTGGTCTGATGTGTTTATAAAAACCTTGAATTATATTGAAGTTGCAATTTCTCGATCAAATTTGTCAAATACTCACAAGGTGGAGTCCTGCAGCTTCATGGGTAGAGAGCTTGCTTTGCATGCGAGAGGACCAGGGTTCACTTCCCGCACAGAGTGAAACCTCAGGGAGGTTTTCTTACTCCATATCTCTCTGTATACCTAGCAGTAAAAATAGAGTCCCAGTTGTTAGTCAATAGGCACATCGCTTTCCTGGGGTAATAATCCTTCCCCCCCAAAAAAAGTAAATAAAAATATTGTCACTCAATATATTTGGGACACTGCTGTACGCCTTGGGACGTCCTCCCGATACGAAAGGCGCTCTATAAATGTAATTTTTTGTTGTTGTGCGCAATTGGTTGCTGCATTTTGCCTACAAAATATCTAGTCAATTCATTCTACAGTATTATCTGTGATGTCTCAAAGACGGAAGTTGATAAGATAAGGCACTATATGAAATGCAAGGATTATTATTATCATAAAGTCGAAAGTGTAAAGCATGTACAGAACCCAGCTACTCCACTCTACATTTAAATTCCTGAAGCATCTCAAAAGTCCGACCAGCCTCGGGCAGGTATTTGCACTTCGGGTGACCCACGACCGTGCTACCTGAGTTCACCCTGGGTCTGTCCATGGGCTAACCTCCCAGCCACTGACAGTGGCCCCGAGGCCTTTGTCTGTGGATTAGCAGGAGGCAGCCGGTTACTGTGGGCCTTTGGGCAAAGAAAGAGGGGTGAGAGAAAAAAGGAGTGTTTTTTTTAGTCTAAATTCCTCAGCCTCTCGGTACAGATTCCTGTAATTACTCCTATTGTGCCCTCCCTGAATGCCAAATAATACAGCAAAAGCCATGTCTAATTGAGACCTTACGGGGCATACAAATCCACCATTGTTCAGCTTGACAAATTGAGGCCAGAAAGTGGCAGTGACCATGCGGAAATTGAAGGCAATGCCAGAAAGACCATTAAAGCTACAGTAATACCCTGTCTTGTGCTACCCGCCAGTAAAAGGTTTTTTTTTTTTAATCCCCAGCAACAACACCTCGGGGCTGGGCTATTTATTTAGTAAAAGTGATTAAATGGTAATACAAGAGGTGCGGCCATTGTCCCTTGTGGCTAATTGATTGACATTTAAATGCTACTAAAGCGCAGATTGGCAGGATGTGGTGCAGCTTGTTTTGTTATTTTTGTGCTGCTCCTGAATCGGCCTGTCAGGATTTGGGAAGAGAAGTGAGGGGCCACCAGCAGCATGGGTGAGACATTCACAGACTCTGTGCGTGCGTGCGTGCGTGTATTAAATTAGTCGGGCTGGTTTGCTTACGCTCGTCACCATTTTCCCCAATTTCTTACAGTGAGTAAGTCACTCTCCTATTACAGCGTTTGGATGAATCAAGGCACGCGCGTATGGCAGTTTTATTCAAGCCCACTGGATTTCCCAGGGTTTTCTCAGGCTGTTGGCAGGACTGTAACCACGTTACTGATTGGGAGAAGTACAGTGAGACCTGTTTCTGGTGGCTGCACATGTATTTCTCTCATGATTTTTTTTGGCTCAGTTGTGTGCACATTCAACACAATAGATTAATGTGGGAGTAGGGATTTTAATGTGCATTATGCCAGTAACTGAAAATTTCACCAACATGTATTTACTTCCCCCACCTCCCCAGCTTGGTGCAATGTGGCAGCAAAATTACACTTGTATAGCGCCTCTCAAGACAGTCATTGTTCCAGGCCTTAAGGTGCGATTTAAAGATGGTTGTGCAGGCGGGTCAGGAACGCTCAGCGGGCCTGCGTGGGCTGAGCAAAGGGAGCAGAAAATGTAACCAATTCCAAGCTCATCGTGTGTCAGCCTGGTTCAGTTTGTTGCACTGCTGTCTCTTGAGTAAGAACATTGTTGTTTTCACCAGGATTTGGATCTCTTGCCTAAGCTGACACTGCAATGCAGTGCTGGGGATATGCTTCTTGGAGGTGCCGTTCTTTGGCTACAACGTTAAAACCAAAGCCCCGTCTACCTATGCAGGTGGGCGTCTAATGATCCTATGGCAGTATTTGATAAGAGAAGAGAGTTTCTTGTGATGTCCTGGCCAACCATTCCCCCAAACAAATTGGTCATTCACTTCATGGCTCATTGTGCTCAAATTGTCTGCTGCATTCACCCTCAAAACGCAGTTACTGCACTTTACAGTATAACTGTGAAGCGCTTTGGGAAATGCAATGACTCCCAATCTTCCAGGCAAAGAGTAGGGTGCAGATTAGCATACAATATGAACAACTGTATTAGATGATTGCAAGCTTAAATTTGGGCTAGGGTTATTAATAATAATAATCATTACTTTTGATATAGCACTTTTTATATCTTCCAGACGTCTCAAAGCGCTTCACAGAATGTACCGTAAAGTGGGTGGGTATATGTGTGGGTGAAATGTGGTAGCCAATTGTGCACAGCAGTGTCCCACAAACAGTCGTGAATTGAAGTGACCAATTTTATTATTGTGTTTTTTTTGGAGGGATTATTATTAGGCATGTGAAGTAAGGAAACTTGCCCAAGGTTTCGCCCTAACCTGCCTGGATTTGAACGCATGTCTCACGCTTGTAAGGCAAATGCTCTAATCACCGAGCTATGGGACTTAGGGTTCTGGATTGTTGGGGAAAGAGAAAACTTAGGAAAGTAACAAATTCCATAATCTTGAAGTTCTGGCGAAGACCGAGTTGAAGAGAATAGATCAATGATTTTAACGCAGAGAAAAAGAAAAGCTCAATGGTGAATTTGAAGGAGATAAAGGAGGCTGATCACTGATTAGAAATGAGATCATTAGAAAAGGGACTCCTATCAAACAACAAGCCTCTGTTTATCCTGTGGGAGCAGTTATGCTGAGCTTGAGCTCAAGACAGGCTTGAGCTTTACTTAAGAGTTGAGAAACCAAAAGTGTATAGAAAGAGGAAAGTGGGCTGCTCGGAGGAAACATTTAGCAAAGGTGAAGAATTCGGGTTTGAATACTCAGCTTTACACTGAGACAGCAGTGATGTTTTATGTGAATAGGTTGAATGATGTACATCTCAGCCAGTTATTTGTTGTTCTCTATAAAGCACAGCTGATGGGTAGTGATTATGCTAATACAGTATAGATATTCTGAGGTACTTGATTTGTGTTTAAGGTTAATGCTTGGTGCTTTTTGGCCATTATAATACAGTACTGTATTGTCATCATCGTCAGTGAATGGAAGTTCATGAATAAAATATAGAAGATATACAGAATCATATTCCTTACACCATCGATATCCTAAATTCTTCTTTTGTGACTTCAGAACACAGGAAACTCCTGGCAGAGAGTATCATTTACTTACACATTTAATTTTAGATTTTAAAGTTGTCGTGTGGGACTCGTTGAAAGTCTTTACCAGAGAAACAAAAACACACCTCGACTTTAGAAATAAAGGTTATACAATAGCTCTAAAGTTTGAGAAATGGGAAAAGTTCATTCCACTGGATCCCCCAGGACATGAACCGGAATGGGATTTGAATCCCTTGGAATTCAATGTAATGGAACTGAACTGAAAGTGTTTCAATGTATTGGGATCCTACATAAGGGAATAAATGGGGATTGTTTGGGATTCTATGCCACTTCATTGGAAATTGATTAATACGTTGGAATTCTGTGTGTTGCCAGTTAATGAGAATTGCACTCAATAGGTTTTAACATACCTGGTTTTCCCCTTCTCTTTCCTCCTCCCCCCATCCTGATTGAGCGTGCAGTTTGTGTAGGAAGCATAGCCATGCTAAGCAGTGTTTTGAGTGAGACACAGGAAAAGCTGTAAAGATATGGGTGGGAGTAAGCTCAGTCTGCCTTCCAATAATGTCACCGCAAAGAACGCCAGGTTAAAACATTTTTCCTTTTGAAGCCAGTGTTGCAAAATGAAGCTTTGAAGGAACAAAGCTTTGTCCCAACTCCCTTCCCCTTCCCCCCACCTCCCCCTCCCCCCCCCCCCCTCTCCCAACCCCTTATATTTTAGTCCAATTGAATGTTCTATTCTTTAGCGCTAATCGAACCCTGACCCGGTAAGCACAACAAAGAGTTGTATGGTCTGGGCAGGGAGTGCACACTCTCCAGCCTCTTCACTGTAGGTAGACGGTCTTCCTGTTCGAGAGGTACTGAGACTCTTCATTCATGTAGCGAACAGGACTAATTAGTGACCGAGCATGAATACATTTCTCACTGCACATCGCTTTTGAATACAACATCAAAGGAAAAACTTCCTTTTGTGGCTTTTTTCCCCCCCCCTCCCTCTCTCTCTCTCTCTCTCTCTTCCAAGATCTATGTAAATAACTAGTGGTAGAATACAATTCAGACAATGTCTAAACACGATGGTGGAAAAAAAATTATCTGTAGCATTCAAGTACTGTGATGCATGGGTTAGAATGCTGAATAGGCCCAGACATTAACAGAAACCCAATATATCTGTCGTCTGCGATTGCTTGCGATAAAAATACATCCAGCTCCAAACTAAAAATGGGTGTGCAGCACAAAGAATCCCAACTTCTGTGTCGCCTGAAGCAGAACAAATGGCAAAGTCCAAAAAGGTGAAGTGTCCGAGCAATCCTGTGCAGCTCCTTCACATCCACTCGGAAAGAGCGTTATCACTTTGTGTATCTGAAGTACAGCAGCCGTCTGGAATGGACTGATGTTCTTTGTGCTTCTACATTGTTCTTTTATATTGAATAAGTATTGTTATAGTCATAAATGCAGCCCAGTTGCGCCTGACGATCAAGACGTAACAGATTTCAAGCATTATTACGATTGTAGCTTACATTCGCTTGTATTACAGGGGCACTTGCATGCTTATATTACTGCTTTGAGCTACAAGTTGGGACATTAAGAGGAAACCCTCACTTTGCCCCTGAATTTAACAGATCGTGGACTTCTCACTCCGTACAGTACAAATATTTTGTTACTATTTTTCTCTCTGGGCTATTTCCCTCTCCAGGAGGTATTTTTCTCCTTTGGATCTGGTGTGATCTCATCCGTGGCTGTAATTTATGTGTGAGGCTTGGTGGTAAGTATCGGCAGGCTATTGCACTGCAGGAGAATTGGACAGATCGAGGCTGAGCCCTCACACGTGCACACTCTCACTCGTACACTGATGCATACACACACAATACTAACATACATACACTTCCAGCAGGATTTAGTGGCTAGAGGAGCAGAACTGGGTGGGAAGCCTTTTCTTTTCCCTAACCCAGAGCTCAGACCAGTTACAGCATTCTAGTGCTTTTCTGGCTGGGTCCAGACACAGTTCAGACTGGGTCCAGACCTGGGCCTAGCTGGTCTGTATGGCTCAGCTACTCAAATGATTAACTCATTGAGCCACTAACGTGGCCTGTATTTTATTTGTACAAGAAACTTACCCGTTTGCCTGCAAAGGGTTGGGTGAGAATAAAGACTTACAGGAAGGAAGCAAAATGCCATCCACATTACAGATTGTTTGTCTTGTATTAGCAACAGACCATTAAACAGTGAAAGGAAAGCTTGATGTCTCATTCAGAATGTATATTGATCTTCGGAGACTATGGGACAATAACAAGGTGTGAAAAATGCATTCATAATTGTGAGCTAGCCAGAACACCTCCATCGAAAACAAGCCTAGGTGATGTGATCCTCACGCACGCTTCAAACCACATGAAAGCAAAACTCCAGACTCCAGATGAACATCAACAGCATGTTGTAGACAAACCCACTCCTTTAGAAGCTGCCTCTGAGCACTGATTCATTTTTGTTTTATCTTCGTCATCTGCAGAGTTTAAAAAAACAGTCTCAAAGCGGATATTTTTCATCTGTACCTAGTAACGGTTGTCAAAGGGGAAAGTAACACTCCAAGCAAATTCCTTTGGACATAAAGGGTTTGCCCCTTAATGTGTTCTGCCTGATTACTTGCCATTTATGTCAAGCAATTTCTTTCAAATTCTGTTTTTTTCTAAAAGAGCTCCTCTGCGGAGCCTGGAAGATGTCCATCTCCTTGAAAGAAAAGAGTTAAGCGAACAAACCTGACGGTCAACCCTTTGTCTCCAAACGTTGCTGTCCCAGTTGCCTACTATTCCTGACTAAAACACACAGGAAAAACTCTTGTGTTAATATGGGAAGCTTTGTTTTTTGGTTATTGCCAATTGTTTTCCTTTCTGAGCATGGTGATTCTGTTGGAGTTATGGCTGAGTGGCACTGGGCATCTTCCAGCAACTACTCCATGTTGGCATTGTTCATGGGCGAGACTCGAGACTGAGTGTTAACAGACTGTTTGCCATTGGAGAGTATCATAGCTAAGGTGATCATTGTGCTCAGTTAATGTCCATTCCAATACAGTTTACAGAGCAATCAATGGTTAGCAAACAAAATTCAGGGAAAGCTGATTTGTGTAAAACGCACCTCATGAATTACCTTTTCGACTACACCTGTGGTGACCTCCCATTTCTCCCTGCTCGGTGTGCATCCCAGCCACTGTGCAGTGCTTGGGTGCTATCCTGCGTGAAAGGTGCTATAAAACTGCAAGTTGTTGTTGATATACTTCCTCTCCTCTCCTCCCACCACCCACCCACCTCCTTTGCCTAGGACATTGAGGCCAGGATTAATTTCTGTAGCTTCTGTGTGATTGACGTGGGTGCCACACAATGTCTTTGTCCATTGAGGTACCTGCTTGGGGGGGTGGGGCTGTTTGATTCAAATGGTTTTTTCAGGAGTTTTCAGTCCGCTCTCGTGGGATTTAAAACACATCGATTGTCATGTAATTTCAGCCACCCTGCAGGAAGCAGTGTGACCTCATGATGCCCTGACAGAAAAGCTACTAATGTCCTCCCACAAAGGTTGCTTTGATTGCTCCCAGTCATTGAAGAATTCACTACTCGGAAGCTAGGTTTTCGGATGCAGTTTTTAAAAAAAAAATTTGCACACAAATATTATGCTTACACCTCGATACTGGGGGAGTATGAAACTCAGTACTTAGAGGTTGGACTATCCTTGCAACTGTTGTGCAGGATTAATGTATCCCCAGATTATGATATTATAGTGTTTGGTACTGGTTGAAAGAGGTATGAATGGAGAAGCTACTTAATTTTGATATGTGTCTTCTCTGGTCAATATTCACTCCCTCCCTCCTTGAAGGATTTGGACTCCATTTTTCTTGTGCCAGGGTTCTGTTGATTATCCTCTGGTATCTCTTGCCAGTTTTCAAATGTGGAGTGTGAGCAGACTGTTTGGCCATTGGTCACAGCTGAGCCCCAATCCTGTCTTCAGCTAACACTCACACACGTGCACATTTCAACATGGGTCACTGGATAACGATCACAGCCAGGAATCCGGGGCTGATTTTCTCTTTAACCTAGCCCCGAGGCAAATTACAGTGATGATGTGCTGAGTGAGCACAGACTGAAGCTTGGAGGCTTGCCGGTCTATATGACTCACTGACCCAGAAGTCCTGATTTTTTATCCTGCCGTCTGCATTGCTCGCTTATCTTTTGTGAGTTCCATTTAACAGTTGTAATACAGTGACCATAACAACAAACCTCGGTTATTTGTTTGCTATGTTTTGGTGGGGCACCGCTGAGTCAGCTAAAGAAGAAGCTTCCTTTCAAAGAGTCGCTCACCCATTCCGACCCTGGACCACAGACAGAGCTTCTGATTTTTGTGTTCGGACACCGTTATCCACTCAACCAGATCCAGGTGTACATTGCAGCCCAAAGGAATAGCACTAAAGAACCAAGGGAGTGAGGGTTAGACACTGAAATAAAGGGAATCTGACCTTCGCTGTACAGTGTATTTCAGCCTGAAAGATTGATGTAAAGCATTACCTGTTCCTGCTGCACTCAATTCAACGGTTCGTTCAAGATTTCCAAGTAGGTAGCAGATCATAGAAATCTGGACATGATAGTATAGAAAGTGGCAGCTGATAATTGTAATATAGTTACCATAAGAACAAACCTCAGTTATTTGTGTTTTTTATGGTATAAGCAGGTAAGCGAGGAGATTCCTTTTAAACAGTCACTCACCAGATTCGTCCCTGCACCACAGACTTAAAAAGGCCAAGTCTTAAAAATATTTCATTCTTCCTTTCATTCTTCTGAACATTTCTCCTGTATCTTGTGACCAAAGGAATTTTTTCTTCCAAGAAAGTGACAGCAAATAGCATAATAATAAAAATCCTTGCATTTGATTTAATGCCTTGTTATGTAATTGAGACATCTCAGCTTGCTTTACCGGATATACTGTAAACTGTGTATTTTCTGGGTGAAACAGGACAGTCAGTTGTGCCCTGCAATGGCTCACAAGTAGCCATGGTGTGACATGAGTGAACAAATTCTTGGCCAAGACATCGGGAGAAACTCGCTTCTCTTTTTGAATATTCCATTCCAAATATAATCTTCTTTTCAAATATGCTAGGGGAGGGCGGAAGAAGACCTTCCACCATCCTGGCAGTCATTGACATGTCGTGTCCCAACTGTACACTGTATCCCAAAATATTATTTTCAAACAATATTGACTCGTTCCTCTTTCTCAATGGTGATGGAACACCAAGAAAGGGAATCAACCATTTCTAATGCATCTCCCGGGTTCATGTGTTGAAGGCAGCGATCATATTTGTGTATTGTAATAATAATCCTTGCATTTGATATGGCGCCTTATCAGGTCGTTGAGATGTCTTAAAGCGCTTCACAGAGTTTATCCTTCATTTGGACATTATGTACAACAAGGATTACTGCATGTAGAGGAAGTAAATGTTAAAGGTACCTGCAGTTGTGAAAGCAGTATAAAGTGAATTTCAGCATTTAACCATTTTGATTTCAAGATTCTCACGCTCGCATTTAAATCCACTCACTCTGGCACCTCCGTATCTTTACCTCTCCGACCTCCTCACTACCCCAGTCCACCACAAGACGCTTCCGCTCGACTGGCACCAGCCTCCTGCTTGTCTCTCGCACCCCACCACCATCGGAGGTCACTCTTTTAGTCTCTACACCCCAAAACTCTGGAACGTTCTGCCTCAATCCCTCCATCTTGCCCCTCCCCCTTTTCGAGTCCCTTCTGAAGATCTTTCTATCTATTCGAAGGTACTTATAGCCACCCCCACACCTGCCTCAGAGTCAAGCTCCACTGCTATTAAACGCTCAGATGTTACCCTGTATAGAGGGTGCTTTATAAGTGCAAGTTGTTGTTGTTATACCTGCCTGATATCTTTATGCTAGGAGTTTCCAGTGCTCGTACTGAATAGGAACCTGGGTTTGGTTGGTCTTTATGGAGTTTTGGGTAAGAGGAATGAATTACAAAATGTACTTCTTAATTTTTGATTCTAGGTTGCCGGCGGCTGGTGGGATTGTCCTATGGCAAGGCCAAGGTCTGTGCTTATAGTGGCTGGTACTACTGCAAAGTGTGCCACGTGGATGATGTCTTTCTGATCCCTGCTCGCCTGGTTCACAATTGGGATATCACCAAACACAAGGTGCGTTGCTCACTTACATGGAAGAACAGCTTTCAAACTTTCCAATACTCCCTGGCCCCATGGCCCCGGTGATGCAGTGGTTAGCATTTGGTGCACCAGGAACTGCACAGCCAATTTCATGCCAACTTGACAGGGTCTTCTTTCACAGACTTGATCAGCTGTGAGGTTGACAGAAGTTACCATCTTGAGTGTTATTGGCATTTTCCAACGGGTCAATCGGATATCAACACACGGTGAATTTTTAGGTGAATCCCAATCCCATTTTATTTCTTATTTTGTCAATTTTCTGCCTGCTGAAAGCACTGGGATCAGTGATCCACAGGCACTGCCAGCCCCCTGGTACTTCACTTGAGTAGTTGTGCTTCATGTGTGTGAGCTTAGATAGTGACTGTGGCCATTGTAACTCACCACAATCCTGTACTAACCCAATCACCACCCCAAATGCATGTTCCAGCAGTGGTCACTGATTAGTAAGCAGGAAAGGCCACCCTGATTTTTCTGACGCTGAACTCAGAAGGTTAGGAAAGTATAGCATTTTTTGGATTGAGAGCAACTAAGTCACGGCAGACCTGTAATTGTAACACCTAGTGTATGAGTTTTTATCCAGTCCACATTGACAGGATGAATATCTTGTTGATTCTGAAGATCCTCAGTGAATTAAAACTGGGGCATTGGAGAGCCTAAGTCTAGAGCTCAACCACCATCCATATTGGGGATTCAGCAGCCTGAAAGAAAGGTGTTTTGGGAAAGAGACATTGATCAATGGTGGAGGATGGTGAGCTTGGGTTGCTCTGAAGGTACCTGTAGTTTTGAAAGCACAAAGGGAAAAGTGAAAGAGACTACTTCACCCTATACCTGTCTGATGATTTCTTTAAGATAGGATTGTCCAGCGCTCATGCTGAATAGGAATCTGGGGTTTTTGGAATGAGAGGAATGAAAAGAGCACCCCATCCTCCAGTGATGAATGTATCACTTTGAATGTTAAACAAAACAAATTGGCAGGTAAGAATAAAAGTTCAGTTGTGCTCCTTGGAGTTCAACGCTGCAAATGCCAGTTTGTACCCTCTTGAGGATCATGCAGAGATGGAGCCGGTTTGTTTTGACTGTACTTTCTAATCCTTGTTTGACAATCCTGTCCTTAATGCATTCTAATTTGATGCACATTAGCTGTCAGGTCTGCTGCGCTTGACTGGCAGTACAGATGTAAACAGCAATGTTTGAATGGAGCTCCAGTGACAGTCCAACAGGACATATTAAGAGAGGAATGAATTGAGAAAGTGGGTGGGGGCACAGGTGGAAGAAGGGAGAGAACAGTTTGCTCTGTTCCTGAGATATCATTATACCCAAATGGTCAGATCTATTCTAGTGATTGTCTCTACCAGGCCCATGAGGTGATTGAACAATATTATTTGGGTGATTGGTGACCAGGATCATCAAAAAGTCAGTGTTCATGTAAGGCAGTGAGCAGGTGAATGGCAGTGCTTCTATGTGTAAAAAAATACTGTCAAATTATGTGTAAATAGACACATACTTTTCAAGACCCTCCTTTTCGTCCATGCCTTCAGCCACCACCGACTCCATTGGCTTCCCATCATACAGAGGATACAGTTCAAGATCCTGGTCCTCACCTTTGGAAGTCCTCCATGGCCTTGCTCCCCCCAACCTTTGCTACCTCCTAACCCCCTACCAAGCTGCCTGCTCCCTTCACTCGACGGGCTCCAGCCTGCTTCAGGTTCAACGCCCTGCTCACTCCACCATTGGCAGACAGACCTTCAGCCATTCTACTCCCACACTCTGGAGCTCCATCCCGCAGTCCCTCTGCCTTGCCCCCTCCATTGCCTCCTTCAGGACTCACCTCAAGACCTTCCACTTTGACCATGCTTTCGATCAATCTCATTCCACCCCTGCCCTCCACCCTCACCAACCCCTACCACCACCTCGGCTCCAGCGCCTTGGGATGTCTTCCTGACATAAAAGGCGTTGTACAAATGTAATTGTTGTTGTATGTGGGCCAAAGTTCAAATTGGTCATTGTCAGATATTGGTTTCATTTGGCTGTTGCTTTATTTTCTTTCACACTCGCCTTACTTAATTAACTGTTGCAGGTTTCAAAGCAAGCAAAGGAGTTCCTGGAGTATGTCTATGAAGAACCGCTCATTGATATCCAGCACGAAAATCCAAACCTATACGAGCATGTAGAGGCACTAGCTGCTGTCCTCCTCGTACGCCAGCAGCTGAAGTCACTGAGAGCCTATCTGTTCAGCTGTCGGGCCTCAGTGGCAGAAGATTTGCGCAGAAGGTACGGTTTCTGAACCTGAACTGCATTTTTTAGAAATGGAAATTAATAATCTTTGCATTTGGTTTAGCACCTTTACTGCGTCGATGAGATGTCTCAAAGCCCTTCATAGGATTTACTGTAAAGTATAATTGCAATCAATACACTGGTCAGCAATCCACAAGACCATGAGGTTGTTTGAATGAAGAAGGTTCTTTGGTCTTTTTGACACACAGGACTTCCCTTTTTCCATATAGTGTTATGGGATTTTTAACACCCATCTGAACAGGCAGACGGGACCTTGGTTTAATGTTTCGTCCCAAGGATGGCACCTCCAAAACAATGTAACACGTATCCTAGCATTGCATTGGAGTGCCACCTAGGCTATGAGCTCACGTCCCAATGTGGGAACCTGCAGCCTTCTGAGGCAAGAGTGCTACCGACAGAGCCAGGCTGGTACTGATCATAAGAGTTTAGAGCATCAGTTATTTTCTTATCCATTAAGCTCTGTTAATTAAGCTTGTTTTAAGAATGGCAAGTTTTTGCTGGACCTACATTCACCCTGCATTCATTGTCCATGAATTTAAACAATATGAGCATATTAAATATCAGCAGATAATAATTTGATTTCACGTTATGACAGGAGGATGATGAAACGGGAACACAGACTACAAGAAGTAACATTGATGTGCAAATGGGATAAGCACTCAAACCATTCAGGGTGATCACGACAATGATGTTGGCTCATTCATCCTCCGCCTCAGGTGGTGCATGTTTGCTGCTAGACATGGATTTCATTCACACTGAGGAGTGTTGTTACAATCCCAGATTCAAATCTGCCATAAATACAGCTAATTTGTCATTTCTAAAGCAACCCCTTCCAATTTTACTCTTGTCTCTTGGAGACACTGACTCGTTTAGGTGTTCGCAGTCTCCCTCCTGGGTGGAGGGAGAAGAGTTGATGTGGGGTGATGTGACCGATGGTGATGTGATCGAGGAGGAGGGTCTTGAGATGGGATTTGAAGCACGCTACGGAGAGGGCGAGGCAGAGGGGTGGCGGGATGAAATTCGAGAGGTTAGGGGCAGAGTGACTGAAGGCTTGCACGCCGATGGTAGGGGAGACATGGAACAGGCTGGAGCCTGCTGTGCGGAGGATGACTTGCAGGTTGGTAGGTGGTTAGGAGATCGCAGAGGTAGGAAGGGGCAAAGCCATGGAGAGCTTTGAACCTGAGGACCAGGATCTAGAATTGAATCCTCTGGGTGATGGGGAGCCAATGAAGTTGGGCGAGAATGGGGGAGATGGAGTCATGGAGCTTTGAGCGGTACAGGACACAGGCCACAGAGTTCTGGATTATCTGCAGCCTACGGACAGAGGAATTGGGAAGGCCAACAGGATGTAATGAAGGCATGAATGAGGGTTTCATTGGCCTGAGGGGTAAGTTAGTGGCGGAGTTGGGCAATATTACGGAGGTGAGAGAAGGCAGAGCACAGTGGTAGCACTCTCGCATCTGAATCGCTGTGGATCTAAATCTAAGATGACATTGGGGTGCATTGCATTATTTGAGATTACGTTATTTGTGGAGACATTAAACTGAGGTGCTGTGGGTTATCCTAATCTGAAAAATTTCGTAGAACTATTCAAAAAGAGAAGGAGTTTGTCCCGGTGTCCTGGGCAACAATCCCCCAAATAAAACTGATCATTCACTTCATGGTTGTTTGTGATGCGTTTTTGTGCGCAAATTAGCCTACATAATACACAGTCACAACACTAAATCCTGTGAAGCGCCTTGGGACATCCTTCTGACGTGAAAGGTGCTCTACAAATGTAATTTGGTTGTTGTTATTGTTATCCAGGGAGATGTTCTGGGAGAGGTCATTACCCCCAAAGAGCTGTAACATCAGCAGGCAGTGTGAAAGCTGGATTGCCAATAATTATCCAGCAATGACAGTCATTATAAAGAGGACATTAGGGTTGTACTGTTTACTTATTAGGGAAACCTTTCTGTGGGTAAAGAAAAAGGGAATGATTTCTGTAATCTGGGTGGCCCCTGCTCCTCCCATTATTCCAGTGTAAGAGTGGAGTCGGCAAAGCTCTTTAATATTTATAAGATTGTTCTCAGCGCCAACCACTTGGCACTGCGTCGTCTGCGGAGACAGATGAGGGAAAGCTTTTGACATTAGAATTAATAACAGATTTTACATGAAATTCAATTAACCTCTCGTTCGAGACCCTTTTAGTGGCTGCGTTTCTGTGGAAACAGGGAATGGTTGTGGGTGTGGGGTGGGAGGTGGGGAGGGGGGGAGGAGAGGAGAGAGAGCAAGAGAAAAGCTGCCAAGATTCCTTTCTGAGCGTGTGCAGCTGCAGGGTCTGGTTGTGTACTGATCTGGCCATTGTTGGAGCGGCCATTGTTGGAGCAGCTCTTGGTTTAGATAAAGGAAATGCACACTGGGAGTGTACGGTAAATAGATATTCTCTGTAGTGTACGCTGTGCCGTGAACAAGTGATGGATGATCGCATATCATCCCTCTGCAAATGAGATCGAGCTCCTTGGTTCAGTTGTGTTATCACCGAATGTGATTCATTACTAACCCAGCTTTCTGGTGTCTAAGCGCTTGTAAGCCCCACCCACCCACCCCCGCCCCTCCCCACCCCAACCCGCTAGCCATGGTCACGTCATGTATTGTTACCGTGTTTGATGGGAAGAAGGGCAAATCACAGCCAATTAGTGCCATGTTAAGGAGAGTTTTATTCAGAAGATTCCTGTGCCCAGGTGTCACCGAGACTTTCCAAGTTGTGTTGGTGAATCTTAAACGCCCCCCAACATCAGATTGCGAAGGGCCCACTTTCTATCTCTCACCAATGTTTACTTGGTTGGTGTTAGAGATGCTGGGGAACACTGCAGGAGAGTCGGGGTCACCGGGGAAGGCAAAAATGACCAGTTTCCCTTTGATCACTGACATGTCTGGCTCAGGATGTCCTTCTGCCTGTCTGGGTGTGGCATGGCTCTGTGCCTCTGGCAGGGTGCTCAAATGATGTGTGTGTGTTGAGTGCTGACGTGGTGTGTTTAGCTCTGTGTGCATGTGGTGTGGGGAGAAGCTGCCTTGCCCTCTGTGTGGGGAACATGCGGTGGCTACAGGATTGGATGCAACACCATATAAATTGCTCATAATATATTGTCGAGATCACGTGTTAAGAATGGCACTTGGTCAATATATTGAAACCCATAGAACCGTACCTTCAGTACAAGAGGGGAAAGAAAACAACAATATCCAAGGGCATTAAAAAATAACTTTTATTTTGCTCTCTCTCTCTCTCTCTGATTTTGAAGCAGTTCTTGATGATGGCATTTGCTGTTTAAAGTCAATCAGGTGGATGAAAGAAGATCACATTTTTGTAATCCCGAAAGCCTCATCACACTGCTTTTCCTTGTGCTCCTTTAGGATTTTTCCAAGAGAATACATTCTGCAGCATGTGCACCTGTACTCCTTAGCTGACCTCCAGCAGGTAGGTACCAGCTTCTTCTCTCCACTTTAATGGCGAACACTGCATCACTTAACAGTAATGACCTCGCTCCTAACTAATCTGGATCAAACCTGTGTGAGCTGCCACTGTACCCGTGTTAATAGTCTTCAGGAGTTTTGCGTGCCCTGCCAGTAACTGTTGGCTGGATTAATCCGCCAAGGTGGGTGGGCGGGGGGGAGATAGAGTCTTCTTAAAATGTTACCAATTTTCAGTATTTTGTGTAAATGTTTAACACACTGAGTCTCGGTCATTTTACTCTATGATTTTATGTGATTTTTGTGAGAGCAGCCAAAGTTACTTAAAATGGGCGGGGGGGGGGGGGAAAGGGAAGCAACAATAACAACAGCAGGATGACAGGGAGACAGTAGGTCGGAGAGATAGGCAGGGGCAAGGCCGTGAATGGCCTTGAAAGTGAGGATGAGGATCTTGAATTCAACCCTCTAGGAGATGGGGAGCCAGTGGAGATGGGCAAGGGTGGGAGTGATGTGGTCGCGGAGCCTGGTGCAGGAGAGTACACGAGCTGCAGAGTTCTGATTAATCTGCAGCTTGTGAAGGGAGGAGCTGGGAAGGCTGGCGAAGAGAGAGTTCCCAAAGTCGAACCTGCATGTGATGAAAGCGTGAATGAGTGTTTCAGCAGCATGGGGGTTGAGGTAGTGGCGGAGCCTGGCAATGTTGGGGAGGTGGTGGAAGGCTGTACCGGTCATGGCGCGGATTTTGGGGAGGAAGGATAGTTTGGGGTCAAACAAGATGCCCAGATTCCTGACTGGCTTTGAGAGTTGGAGAGTGCAGCCTTGAATGCTGATGTTGCCTGATAAGCAGAGTTAGTCTGGAGAATATTCTGTAACAGAGGAGGCTGCCTGTCTCAGAGTTGTCACATTGTCTGTGAGCTGCTAAATTGCTTTCGATGGGCAAAGAACCCAACATCTCCAGGACACACAGAACATAGGAGGATGAGTTACCCTGAACTGCTTTCACACAGCTTGTTCAAGCTGGGTCCAGAACCAATTAATAGATGAATAGATGAAGAATATTTCAGTGACAGAACCCAGGTGTGGGGTCCCCTATGGGGACGAGAGCCTATTTCAGTATATTTGACACCATTGATGGGTGGCATTTCAAAAGTAGGATAGAAATATTTTATAAACTTGCTCACTGTTTAACAATTCATAACTTTTTTTGAAAAAAAAGCTATGCGCTCACCCTCAGCTTCAAAGTTAAAGGTTAACCCAAGTGACTGCATGTTAAACAATGCTGCAATGCACTATTGTAAAGGAGTTGCTGCCAGGTGGGTTGGGATGGAGCAACAACAGAGCACAAGATTATAAGCAACAGCGGGAACAAAAGAACTTTAACCTGTTCAGTCATGTTCCGTATGAGCTCGGAGATGTGTGCGTTTACACAGATGGTGAGCACAGAGGCATCACGGGGTGTGCGTTCACACAGCACACAAGCCGTGAGTTCACTCAGTGCAGGAAGGCAGTAACGGGTTAAATTGCCTTCCGCGGAGGCTTGGGAGCTGTCACTTTGCCCTACAATTGATAAGGAAACCAGTTAATGACAATGGAAAGGCTACAGATTGGTGTGGTAGTTGAGTAAGTGGCTTAATCGGATGGAAATATTTGTTGTAGGGACGAAGCCAATCAGCAGCTTATCGAAAGCTCGGTGCTGTCGGACTCTGTTCAAATGATCAGGTTGTTTATTCAGAAACCAGCTCAAACCTGTTCTTTGGTGTTCCCTGCACTTCAGTCTGACCTGAATCGAATCAACAGACCAAATCGGAATCTAATCACCTTGTGTACATAGGAAGTGGCACAAGCAGTCCCCAAAGCTGCCAATCACTAGCTTTACGCTATAATATACATATCCCAAACCTTACACATTATGGAGTCCTGTAGAGTATTGGTTAGAACACTTACCTCGCAAGCAAGAGGGCTTGGGTTTGATTCACGGCAGGGCGAAACCCTAGACAAGTCTCCTTAATCCACACGCCTCTGTTTACCAAACAACAAACAAACAAACAAAACTTACATTTATATAGCGCTTTTCACGTCAAGAGGACGTCCCAAGGCGCTGTACAGTCAGGTAGGACAAGAGCAGGGTGGGAAGGATCAGGGCAGGATGAAGAATAGTAGGAAAAGTAACTGTATATTAGTGGGCGAAACGTGGCAGCCAAATTGCGCACAGCAGTGTCCCACAATCAGTCATGGAAGTAGAACCTGGTTGTTAGTTGATTGGTGGATTGCTATCCGGCAATAATAATTCCTTCAAAGAAAAATTTGGTGACTCAATCCATGACTGTTTGTGGGACACTGTTGTGCTCAATTGGCTGATGCATTTCGCTCACAAAAGAAACAGTCAATTCACTTCACAGTATATTCTATGAAGCGCTTTGAGACGTTTCAACAATGTGATAAGGCACTATATCAAACATAAGGATTATTTTATAGTGAAAATCGGCATTCCTTTTTCTAAAGTGAAACTTTCATTAACCTAATTTGAATGCAGCAAGATTGGTTTACAGTAGAAGTGTGATGTGGTGATCCTATGTTATTACATGGATCCCTGTTATAGAACCCTTTAGTCTGGCGATTCAGTGCTGATTATCCAGCTTCCTACCCCAAAACGTGGCCAATAGCTAGGTTGTCCGCTGGCCTCGGACATCACTTCCCATATTCTGCCACCTTAACGGCGGGAAGGCACCACTGAAGTCACTTTGTGAAGTTTTGTAATGTCTGCAGCACCTCCCTTACTTGTAACATGGGAAGTGACTTTAGTGGCAATCTGATCGCCCAGAAGTCAGTGATTTTTAGCTTTATAACCAGGTCCTTGTTCCATAACAAAGCTCATCTATATGTGGGAGGAGTGAAGTATGGTTCCTCTGCTGCTCCCTGATTCAATAAACCCCATCCCCACATATCTAAGCCCTCTGGTATCTCATCCAATTGTGCAATATGAGTTGGCAAATGGGTGTCAATTAATGACTCTGTATTGCATAGTGTCACCACTTGGGTACATCGATCTCTCTCAATGTTAGTTTCTATGCAGGGAGCACAAGGCTCAGAGACGGGAGACCCTTAATGCTATTTCACCTGATGTAAACACTGTACTTGTAAACAGCAGGAATATCAAGCCTGACAAGCTTGGGGTGATAATGGGAAAGCTTCTGACAATCCCAGGCTTATATTGCTCATCGACTGTCACAGTCAGGCACTCTTATCTCTTCTCTGGGCCGCCCTGCTGTATCTGTGTTGTAAACAGAGTAAACTCTGACCTTATCCAATCTGCTTCTTGGCTGAAAAATGTCTCTCGCACCAAAGATAGCAGGCGAACAAGGAGGGGTCCTTTCCCAGCTCTGCATTTACAACGTGTTTATAGTGGCAATTACATGTTGAATTTTGCACCAAATTTTGCTTTGTCCTCCATTTGTTAATTGCAAATTCTACCCCTTTCCATATCCACCCTCCAGATCACTTGTTCTGAAGCGACATTAATACAATCTAGTTGAACCTCATTGGGTAGGTTACTAGGTTTCTTTTAAGTGAAATGAATTGATTTGGAAGAATATTGGTCATAAGATATTTGGACTACAATTTAGGGGACTTTCTAAAGCGATCCATATTTTAGGGCAAAGGAATGACCATGACCCAATGGTGTATAGTCCTGTACTGGCAACAACTGTAGTGGGTCACAGGACCTTGTGCAAATCAAGGTGCTAGCTCTAAGTAACACAACCTTCTGATACAAAGGTGAAATTGCTACTAACTGTACCAGCATTTGCTACTGTATGTAGGTAGAAGAGACCTCGCAAGAGAAGTTTGGATACAGCCCAATTGTTTTTGTTTAGGTGTCTGACTCCTGCGAAAACACATCACCATGCTTAAAAGTATCCGAACCAAACTGAGAGTGCCATGCTTCCCACCTGTTCATGGAAATTCCAGAGATATTTGTTGGAATGGAGTGCACACTCTCTCCCTAGAGATTATCCTGTTTGCCTAATTCCGGAAAGTATTAGGTAAAGGGGACTCCGGAGTGTGTATTGGAATCTATGCGTTGGAGTCTATAGCTTACCATCGAGGGCAAGCTTTCCCACTGAGGGTCCAGCTACGACTACTTTACCTTTTAGGGTATGGTTAACGGGAGCTGAGTACAAAGAGTCCCCACCCCAGTAATTGGTTTGCCCTTCCAAATCCTGTGTAGAGTTGGGAAGGCCGACAAGCAGGGAATTGGTTTAGTCGAGCCTAGATGCGATAAATGCGTGTTTAAAATCAAGGGGCTTTAACCCAAAGAGTTTTAATAATTAAAATTCTGCGTGTGGACTTGTACTGAGAATACTGACACTCTTTTACACTGACATTGGCTTTTATTTTAATTAACAATAATAATAATCCTTGCATTTGATGTCGCGCTTTTCACGTCTTCCAGACATCCTAAAGCGCTTCACAGAATATACTGTAAAGTGAATTGACTGTATATTTGTGGGTGAAACACGGCAGCTAATTGTGCACAGCACTGTCCCACAAACAGTTGTAAATTGCGTGATCAAATTATCATTTTTTTTAAAGGTTTATTATCCCCAGAAAAGTGATCCGCCAATCGACTAACAACCGGGTTCCTACTTACTGCTATCTATGCAGTAGTGTGTGGAGTAAGGAAACATTTTTGCCCTGCTGGGAACAGAACCCAGGACTCTCGCTTGCAAGGCGAGTGCTCTGTTACTGAACCACAGGAATCTACCATTAAAATGCTCAGAATTTAGAGTTTTCGGTACTTGTTCTATTTTGGTAAATCATTGATAAAGCATGTTCACTCATGGCCTAAACAATGCATGTCAAAGATTGGCAGTGGTGACGCCGCACTGTCATTACTGACGGTGATACTTGTTTTTTAAATTAGGGTGGTCCCAAAGGACTGTTTGCAGTTAATGGCTGTTCTAATTAACGGCCTTCTCTAAAACCCAGGGCCTTTCGTTACAGCATGCATTTTGTGTTACCTTCAAAGACCAGCATTGCAGAGAGTGGGGTCCAGTTGACTGCACGCAAAGGTAAATGGAGATGTCCATTGTCTGTTAGATCTCAGCAGGTGAAATACTACATAGGAAGCTGTGAGCTGTCAAGCCTCATGACCATCCCTGCTTCTGAAGAGCAGCCGCTCGCCTCAGCGTGAATGCCTGAGCCTCGAGACAAGCTTGCAAGGTCACAGCATCGGAGGCTGTGCAAGCCCGCTTCTCACGGGCGGGCAAGGGGGGCTGGGGGGCTGGGGGCGGGGGGGTGGGGGGGAGGGCTGAAAAGAGGTCCCAGCTCCTCTCACTCAGCCCCTCTTTCATTATCCCACCCTCCCCCATTTTAGGCAAGATAACTAATTACAGCGATTCAAGCTCACCGGGCAGAAACACGATGCTTGACAGGACTCGGACCGATTATTGTAATGCAGCTTATCTGTCACTGGTTTTCTGAAAACCCAGTTCACTTTGAACTTAAAGGGGCCTGGGATTTTTTTCCCATTCCACTGCAGAGAACCCCGTGGGCCAAAACCCTAACTGAAGTAATCCTTGCATTTGATATGCTGCCTTATCATGTCATTGAGACAAGACAATATACGAGTGCTTAACAGGATATACTATAAAGTGCTGTCACTGTGTATTTTGTGGGCAGAATGTGGCAGCAATGTCCCACAAACAGCCAGGGAGTGAGTGGCCGCTTTACTCTGTTGCCCGCATTCTCACCTGCATCGTACCCCAGTTAGCCCAGTCCTTACCAAACTTCACTGCCTTCCTGTCACAGAGCGACTTTGAGATCCTCACTCTTGAGTTTAAATTCCCTCCACTCCTCGTCACCCCACTACCTCGCTAACCTTCTCTCTCATGGCAGTACCTGCCCCCTCCACTCTACTGGGTCCGGCCTCCTCCTCGTCCCCTGAATCCTCTGTTCCACCATCGGCGGCCATGCTTTCAGCCTTGTCGATACTCATTGCCTAGATACTCACATGAGGAATGGAGACACGATGAGGGGTTAGAAGCTGATCATTGCCCATGGTGTCATACCCAAACTTAAGCCAGCGCTTCCAGGAGAGGAGGAGAGACATTTGGAAAGGGATGAAGAAAAGGGATTTTTTTTCTTCAACGATACCGATATTGTGGCTTCTCTTTCAGCAGAATGACTTAGTCATGTAGTTTAGTGATTAGCACACTTGCCTCTTAAGCAAGGGGACCCTGGTTCATTTGCCAGCCGGGGCAAAACTTTAGGCACGCTTCCTTAATCCACATGCCTCTGTTTATCTAGCAGTAAGTAGGAACCCAGTCTATCAAATGCAAGGAGTATCATTATTATTAATACTTAGGATACTGTAAAATGAAGGGTTGATGATTCAGTTCTTGTGTTCATATACAAGACATTACTACCAATCTAAATCAGTCCTATGATTCTTGACAGTAATATCAACTTCTCCCCAAGCTCAGAGCAAGACCAAAGTGTTCCTGTCTGATTTCCAGTGTGTGTGTGTGAGCCCATGGCCAACCATCTGGTAGTTTCATATATGTGTTCATTTCTTTTGATGGGAGGGAGAAGGAAGGAAGGAGGAAGAGTCTCTTCCTGGCTGGTGGTCTCTCTGTCAGTGCAGGTGTTCCAACAAGCCAGGCCATGCAGAGCAACCTGCTGGTCTGAGTGAACAGGGACAATCTGCAACACGGGTGCTACTGAAGAACCTTCTATTGTGGTCCCTTCATTTCTTCTAGTGAAATTGCTCAGTGCAGAGAATCCTATTCATTCGGGTATTGTTCCTCCTTACATTGTGGGATTGTACTTGTTTGTACTGGATGAGAGTGCGTTTTCCAGTTGTTTCCCCTGTGTGACACACACAGAGACACACACTTCTGCATTCTTAAATGAACTGTAAGATGTCAAGTACTGAATAGCACCAATGCCATCTTTAGTCGGATTCACAACGTACGCAAACAATAGAGTCTTTATATATACGCATCGTTAAATTCCTTCTCCACATCAAATGGGACGTTTCTTAAAAGGCACAATAGGTCCACGTCTTCAGGTTGCAAAGCTTAGAAACTGAGGAAATTTATTCGATGGGTAATAATAATAAGTACATGAGTAATTACATGTACCCTATCTTATTAGTTATACTTTGCCTCTAATTTTTCTCAATGCTTTTGTGTGGAACCTCAACTCATGACACTACAGAGTTCCATATTATTAGAGGGTTCAACCAGAGACTGACCATTGGTGAGGCACTACATGCACATGCCATTAGCTAGGCAGGTTTACTTTATATTTTAACTTGCATCTATTACTTATAAACACTTGTAAGTACACCGAGGATAGATTCTGCATCTGAAAAAGGAATTGCTTAATGTTCGGCGTGCACATATTCTGTGTGCTGCATTCTGATTTCATACCTACAATATTATAACAACAACTTGCATTCATATAGCTTCCTTCACACAGGGTAGTGACATGGAGAGTTTAGAGGTGACGCTGAGCCAGGGTAGGCAGTAAGCGGTGACCGTAAACGTTGTAGAGTAAGGTTTTCAGTCTTGATCTAAACAACAACAAAAAAAATTACATTATAGAGTGCCTTTCATGTTGGGAGGACATCCCAAGGCGCTGGAATGGGAAGAAGGGGGCAAAATAGAAGGATTGAGGGAGTGAATTCCAAAACTTCAGAGCATAGTGCTTGACAGCAAAGCCACCAGGGATGGAGCGGAGGGGACGTGGGTCAAGCAGGAGGGTGGAGTGGGGGGTGGGAAATGTTCCTGTGAAAGTATCAGTCTTCGATGAATTAAGAGTGACAATGCTAGATAAATTGCAGTGCTTCATTTTAAAATCCATCCGGTGCGGGATAATCCTAGTTAAAGAGTTTGAGCTCGACCTTTTCGGAGAAACAGTATCTTCAGAGTGTCACAGATCCCATAACAATTCCCTTGCAAACCCAGCCATTGTGAAGAAGAGATTATTCTCTCAATTTACAGATCTGATTTTAATCCCTTTTTCAAATTGCTCACAAACACGATGAGCTCTGTAGCTGTGATTATTTGTATAATAAATCGATTTGTCTCTTTCGTTTAAACCACATGTTATTTATCAAGTGCTGAGTACTTCTATATTCTGTGCTTTGCTGACACTATATAGCTGAGCTTTAAGTAGAGGATTCATTCACCTGCTGCCAGTAGTTTTGAAAGCTTTAACTAGTAGTTGAATAGGATAACCTAATAATCCTTGTCTCCGTGTTCCACAGCTACTGAGGAGTTATTGACACAAATGTGCTTTTTCCATTATATTTTAAATGTTCTCCAAATCTTTCAATTAAAGTTCACATGTGTAGATCAGCTAACTCAGCACAGACTGGATTGAATTAACTTGTAAAATCTGTGTGGTTCACTTTCACTGATGTGACTGAGGGCGTTTTCTAAAGTGTTTCTGGTCAGAGATTGATTATTACACCCACAGTTCCTATTTCAGTGACTCGCCTGTAAACCTTTTGTCTTTTTTTTGCCCAGGTCTTCGAAGGCAAACTCACCCCATTTCTTCTGAAGGTCAACAAATTTGCCAGCTCTCATGTGTACAACTGTAGCCTGTGCAGCCAGAAAGGCTTCATCTGTGAAATCTGCAGCAACGGGCAAGTCATTTACCCCTTTGAAGGAACCGTCACTAAAAGGTAGGCAATATATACCTGTTTTACAAATGTCAACATGAGCACCAAGTATTGTATACTCTCTGAATCCTTGCTACCAACTTACCTTTCAGCACGTGTCTTTCTTTACTGCACGGTGATGAGGAGATGTTGATCACATAACTCAGCACAGAGTGGACACAGGTTTATTTAAGATATATAATGAGCACCCTCTTCTCCCTCTGAACATACACAAAAGCAGAGTTCTCCAACCTATTCCTGAAGTATTGCCTTTTAAAAATTGAGCAACCAAAGGGGTCAAACAATTGTCCGTTCTTTCTAATAACAACAACAAATGACATTTGTATAGCGCTTTTCATGTCAGGAGTGTGTCCCAAGGCCATGGCGGGTTTTAAAGGTGAGGACCAGAATCTTGAATTGAATCCTCTGAGTGAATTGATGATAGTGGAGTTGGCCGAGGATGGGAGAGATAGGGTCGCAAACCTTGATGCAGGAAAGGATACGGGCTGCAGAGTTCTGGACGATCTGCAGCCTGTGGAGGGAGGAATTGGGGAGCCTGACAAGCAGGGTGATGGTGTTGTCGAGCTTTGATGTGATGAAGGCACAAATGAAAGTTTCAGCAGCCTGACGGGTGAGGGGTGACATTTTACTAATGTTATTTTACTAATGTCACAAAACAGCTTCCTTACCAGCAATGACATGTCTACTTTTTGCTCATGCTTAAAATGGGATGCAAGGGCAAAGCTTTTGGTAGAAAATATCCTCACTCTATCAAATTGCTCAAGTTTCTTTCAACTCATACTTCACTTACTAATTCAGCTTTCGTGTTTGGGCAAGTTGACTTTGCCGGCTTTTGTCTTGCAGTCTTCCTCTGGGTGATTTCTCCTTATAAACATTCCGCTCCTTGTTGCTCTAGCCTCACATCTACACTTTTGAAATGGCTCGGCCTTGTTAATAACAAAATACCAGATGTTTTTCAGAATAGGAACATTGGTGAAATCCTCCCCACCCACCCCACCCCACACACGCACACAATAATTCCACATTTCAGTCGCAAAATAAACTGACGGATATGTTACTCAACCACACAGACCAGGGAGGAAACCAGGTTCAATCTCTCGCCTGCTCTGAGTTCCCTTCTCGTCACCAATGTATCAGGTGGTTTTCCATGGTTGGTCTCAATATCCCTCGGGTAAGAGGGGAAGAAACATCAAGCAGAGCTCCTACTCTTTATTGCCAACTGATGGGGAATTGCATGCTCGGGGAGAAAGGGCACGATGCCTGAGATTGGATCAGATTTAGCTGTAATTCCCACTCCCTTGGGAAGACATCCCAAGGAGCTGGACAATCAGGAATTTGGATCCGCACAGTGGGGGAATGACTGCTTAAGGGACGTTAGGATCATAGCATGTGTTAGCACCTTTGGGAGAAGGCAGACATTAAGTAAAAAGCAAGATATGGAAATTTTACATGTGTGTATGTTGGTGGTCTTAGATTGATTGATGTCCATACATCATATAAACTGAGTTTGTAATCTCAGATATCTTGCTTTTCAAATGAAGGAGGTCAGTGAGAGGTACCGTACCTCACCTGGGAACCATCCTCATCAGGTGCATGGTGATGAAAATAAATCCTCAGTATCACAAAGTGAATTTCCATCTTCCAGCTTCTGTCAACTTACACAAACAGCTTTAGTCAACCCTTAGTTTCCCATGCCATATTGTTGGTTAATCTCGAAACCTTGGGCAAGTTTCCTTATAACATACGCCTAATAATAATCCTTTAAAATAAACAATAATAAATTGGTCATTTTAACCCAAGACTGTTATTTGGACACTGCTGTACGTAATTGGCTGCCGCGTTTTGCCCACATATATAGTCAATTTACTTTACAGAATATTCTGTGAAGCGCTTTGAGACATCTAGAAGACGTGAAAAAGCACTATATGAAATGCAGGGATTTCTTATTATTTTAATTAGTCTCAACAACTTCCATCACTTGATCTTCTATTAGGCAGCTGTTTTATACATGCCCATGGGAATACAGGGATATATGACTAGATATATTGGAGCATAGACAGCAATATTTGGGATAGTGCCTTTAATGTCAGGAGGATGCCTCAAAAACCCTTCACAGGATATACTATGAAGTAAAGTAGCTTGTGTATTTTGCAGGCAAATGTGGCAGCCAATGTGCACAGCAATGACCCACAAACAGCTATGAAGTAAATTCCCAATTGTATTTTATCTCTTAACAAGAGCCATTCATCCCATCAAACTCTGCTGGTAACACAGGAGTCTTAGTGGTGGAGCGTTACTCATTGTAGGGTAATGTTTAACTCTGTGGAGATGTGAACTCAATCAGACATTCGTTTTTGAGCACTTTGAGTATCAAACCGGTGTTCTGTCATTTATCCTGGCTTTACTGTTGGTTAGGGTTCACAATCTGAAGCCTTGATTGACCGACCCACCCCTCCCCCCCCACCCCACTGATCCCCATTGCATTACCGTCTTTTGATTCTTCTGTTGAGGTGCTGTCACTTCACACTGAATTTCCTTGGCAGGTGAACCTGGGAGGCTGGGTGTGCAACACACCTGTGCTAAGTCGGAGGGTGTGGCTCAACTACACAGCTGGGCTCTGCTTCAAAGAAACTAAATTTTCTAATGGACCACCATTCATCCATTTATTCGCGCTTAGCCATAAGTCTTGTTTGTGGTATTTCTGACATATCAGAGCGTATTGTTGGGCTGCACACTAAGCTAAACATGAATGAACGGCGCTCTCTTTGATGGCAATCAGAACAGAAAAAACACACTTCAGAAATGCAAGCACCTCTGAAACTATCTAAACAAAAGTACAGCAGCAATCGGGGGGAAGCTGAATAGATCTTGTTGATGAAGTGGAAGGAGCTGGCTTTGTGATGACACTGACAGATTTTGTGGGTTTGTTTTAAACAAAAAAAATCATACTTTGTTTTTATATCCGTTTCTTTCATCTGATCCATTAGAAGCACCTCACTATTGAGGAAACCAATTGCTTCCCTTTCCTGCCCTTTCCGTTCATCTCTCGCCTATTTTAACTGTTCTGGTGCCTCTCAGCTCTTGCCTTTATCAGCAGGTGGGAAGCAGATCTGTACCCTGGCTTGTCGCTATCATTGACTAATGTGAATGTCGGAAACTCCAGCTTAAGTCTCCAGTGCTGTGTCTGTTTATAGAAAGCCCCTGCCATGACTTCTTCACCTTTGTTGCTGTGTGGGGGCTAAAACAGTAAAGGTTTACTAAAACAATAAATTAGATTTTTAATGGGATATCTTAATAAGGACTCCCAGTCGCAAATAAGGACGTTGTTCTAGAAGCAGATATTCATGGAGCATAGTTCCCACCGATTAATACTGTCACTACACTTCACAATATATTTGTGAAGGTCTTTCAGACGTACCCCTCTCTTCCCCCCACCACCCTGCATGTGTAAAATGCTATATCAAATTTAAGGATTATGATTTATCAGCCTTGTATTAACTGTTACAAGGAATCCCCATTTGTTACTCAGACTACAGTACTTAGTAAGGAATGTCCGGGGAGGGAGGAAGGGATAGTAAATGGGAAACGTTTGAATGTAATTGATTTTAACTGTATTGTGTTGTGACCCGTGAGGTTTTCCATTCTTTTTCTGAATGAAGATGGGACGATTGCTGGGGATCAAAAGGAAAATGTAAGATTGATGTAGCTGCAATGCAGCCTCGTATTGGATCAAGTGGTCGAGATAAGGCTTCCCTTGTACCTTTGTGAACTATGGCTTTTCAATGTGTTTTCGCGTACGCAAAGATATGATGGCAGATCTGCCAGAGGTCAGTCAATGGTAACGCGCAAGTTAAGCCTCAACATGTTGAGGTGCTGTCATCCAATTTGCTCAGAGGTTAATGCTGGAGGAGGATTGGTGGTATAGTGACCTTAATAGTTTAATATTAAACTCCTGGTGTAAGGTGCCAGATGTTGGTTAGTTATTTGCCTCATTGCTGCTCCCTGCCATCTGTTGGCTGAAAGTGGGGAAGCATTGGCCCAGCTTTCTCTTCCTTCCCACTTCCAGGAGTGAACAAATAGTTGTCCGAGTAATTAGGGACATCACGTACCGAGATGAGGGTGAGGTACAGAATCACAGATCCAAACACATTACACAAAGGTGGGGGAGGGGTGGGGAGAAGAGGAAGACCTTGAGCATATATTAACGTAAATTTCCTGGTCGTAAGCCAAGTGACCATTTTGTAGTGTCTTAAGGATTGGAGTCTACAACAACCAACAACAAAATTGGAAAAACACCAGTAGACTCCAGTATCTTAAGGCCCACTTTCTTTTCAGAGAGTTAAAATGTCATATCCAGAGAAATTTTCATCGTGGGTGATATTTTTTATATGAAAGAGAGTAAGATATTTAATTTGGGTCTTGTTTACAATGTATAAGGTTTTCATTATATTCCTGTCTTTGTTCCAATGGTCTCTCTTGTCTTGTATAAGTTTGATTTATTCCATGGGCACCAACAGCACTTCTGGGAGGTAACTGAACTAAGTGGCCATTCTCCTCGGTAAGTCTGTATCGTGAGTGCTGCTGCTCACCATTGGAGGAAGTGGGTGGCAGCCCTGCCAGCCTGATACTGTTCTTGTCTGATATTCGTTTTCGACTTTCCAAGAGGGATTCACCGGTTAGCAACCAGAAGCAAGAACCTCGAGAGATAGACCAGGAATGTGCCAACTTTGAAATCTGGTCAGTGGTGTCAGATAATGCCATCTAGAGAGGAGTCCTATTATACGGCACCCCTGGGATAGAAAGGGGAAATGATCAGTCCACAGTGTGTCCCTAACTATATAGTGTTATGTTTTGTACATGGGCTGGCATCACTGAGGTTTTGTTCTGAATTGACGTGTTTTTTTAGACAAACGTGAAGATGTTTTGACACGGTGATGATGCATTGATTTTATTTGTTTGTAGGTGTGAGGCCTGCGGAGCCGTCTTCCACGCAGAGTGTAAGTCTAAGGCCCTGCCATGTCCTCGCTGCGTACACAGAGAGCTGCAGAAAAGACCCCGATCCTTCTGGAGGAACCTGGACTTGGACGAGAACTTTGAGCTTTGCAACGCTTTTGAATTGGCCTATCCAAGCACCTGACTTACTAGTTGGACTTAACTCTCAGTCACATGGAGTCTTCAGCTAACTTTTTCCAGGTGGACAAATAGATGGCCCTTATTGTTGTCCCTACAAGCAAGAATGAGAACGTTTCCAAATGAGGAGATTTGAGTTTGGGGCACAAATGAAATGAAGTTTGGCTTTGCCATCCTACCATACAGGATGACGCTGGACTGAGCATCCTCTTCCCTTGCAATGAGGAATTGTAGATCGTGTTTGACACCTCTTTTGGGAAATGCAGTGTCTCTAGGTATTTTCAAATGCAAAGGAAAAATGGTCCTCACTCTCCCAATAGCTTCAAAGTATTGAGTGGCAGAAGTGCAAATTGGTTTGACCCTGATTTTTACAGGCTCCAGTCCACTGCAAAATTTCTCCCTAACATGGCACGGGGCTGGCGCTAACAAAAGTAGCCTGACTCAGATACAACACATCTGAGCTGATGATAGACATTGGAAATGTCCCAATGGATCAGTGCAAAACGCTTGGGAATTGAAGTGTATTTTTGGTTCAAAGCCTATGAAGCTTTAATCCGTGCAACTGACCTGTATTGTATCTGAATTAGGAAGTGCTCGATGTGGTACCCCAGAGATGCATTAAATGGGTTTGGGTCCCAATCCACAACACTGAACTGTTCACCCTTGCGCGTACCAACTTTCTACCCTCTCCCCCCCCCCCCCCCCCCATCACCACCACCACCTCCAAAAAAAAGACCAGCAGCCTTCAATAATATGTGGCACCCGACTCCTCAGTTTCCAATTTATTTTCACTTAATTATCCATCACATTATTCCGGTGAAAAGGGATTCTGTTTAACTGCGCTTATTTTTTCCAGTGCCTTGACCTCCAATCCAACTATCTTCATCTAACAAATCCAAATACAGTGACAAATGCATAGTCACTTTACATATATTCTGTGAAGAGTTTTTTGACGTCCTCCCGATGTGAAATCTGTTATATCAAATGCAAGTTTCCCTTTACTTTTTTAAGTGATTTGAACCTGCAATTTATTTTCTCCAGCTTTTCTCTCGCTGGAGTTACTTGTATTCTTCAGGCGAGTCAGGCAGGATACCATGGATTTGGTCAAGTGTTTTATTGCTCAGCCAGTAGGAAGACCACTATCTGGATAAGCCGTCTGGCCAGAGGTGAACATACCTACTTTGTATATGTATGTGTGTGTGTCTCTGTGTGTGTTTGAGGCTGTCTCATGGTCACAATCACTTAAAGTCTTCACAGGTATCTGCAGTTTATTCTTCTGCCACTCCAGAATATCTCTGGATTTTGGTGTGAACTTGTTTCGGTGTATAGATTCTCGTAAAGGAATGTCACTGTTTTCAGCTCTTTCTGATCCCTGCCAGGTTCAGAGGCTTCAGTTAATGTACAAGCTTCCTTAAGCAACTATCAGAGTAGGAACGCAGTTATTCCAGCTAAGCAAGTACATTTGGTAAAAAAAATGTTTAATGGTGAGGGTCCGGCGGGGAAGGGTTGGCGCACTGGCTGAGCATGCCTTGGACTATTAGGGCACACATTCAAGAATGTAAGTGGGTTCAACTCCACACATCACTAGTGCACAGAGCAACAGAAATGAAGGCCTGCAAGCAAATTGCCCACTTTCTCAGCCAAAAGAGGCCTCATTGCACTGAAGCACTGCACAGGACTGTGCGGAGGGGAGCAGCTCCATGGCAAGGGGCTTCGCATAGAGCTATGTTGGAGGGCGGATGAGGGTTTGCTGCATACAACTGCAGCTACTTAGCACAGGGACTTTAGACTGACCAGGATTTCAGACATAAGTTAAGAATAGAGCAATAATGAAATCTGTGTGTAGATAGTTGTGCAGAACGAAACACTGAAAGCTCACTGCCTTAGATGTATGGTCAGGTTTTTGAGTTTCACATTGGTGAGAGTGGGATTATAGAGGAAGCGCAATTGTAACAGTGGGAGGAGAAGAATACATAACGATCGAACGTCGGACACAGTCGTGCTGATAATTAGAATTACAGGAGATGTTCCATGCAACAGTCGGATTTAAAAAGGGAATTACAGAAAGTCCAGTTATCCTGCTGGAACATTCGGATTAAAAAGAGAAAAGGGTAATCTAAGGATCAATGTCTCTCGCTTGATTATTAAACACCACACTTTATGCAGCTGCAGCTTTGGGTGTTTGTTGAAAGCTGTTAAAAATTATCTTCTGCATCTAACGCTGCCTGACCTGCTGCAGCTTTGCAGTCTCACTGACTATTAAGTGTTTGCCGATACAAAATGGTACATTTTATTCCTATACAAAAGTTGCTTTTCTCAGGTTAAAGTCAAACGGGGAAACAAATTGGTGTAAGGAAGATTACGTTTTAAATGTGTTATATTTTTTAATTATGGACAAATGTCCTTCACAGCAAGAAGGGAGTATGTTTTCATTGGATTTTCACAGTAATGGGCCCCAGGTTACGGAACCAGTTATTGTGAAACAAATACAGGGCAGATGTCACTGGTCTTAAGGCTGGTGCGGGTCTATGCACTAATTGCAGGTGGGTTAATTGGCAACTTGGGTTCATTACAAGAGCCACCCCCAGATGCTTTCCCGTACTCTCTCCACAGCTGGCCGGGCAAAGCACCATGACCTCACAGAGAAAGCACTCTGGAGCAATATTGAGCCCGTGATTAACCGTTTATTAGGCTTTTACCTCAATGACAGGTGACAGCCTGGGAAACCAACGCGTAGTTTGTCTATACTTGTTCTGAAAAACTAAAAGTCAGGAAAGTTGGCAAGTCCCGAACAAATCGGACCATGAGGAAAGTGTAAGAAATTGCATTTGTACAGTATATATTTACAAAATGGTGGCCTGGGTGGCTTCAATACACTAAGACTGTATCGCCATGGTCTGAAATGAGAAGGGAAGAAATATAACTTATTTGCACAGCTCCTGTGTGAGGTGTAGCGCCCGCATTAACCAGTTGCTGCTATGTCACTAATACACAACCTTACCTATCGCACAGCTTTACCCATTACACGCAATTCGATTGTCTGTACACACAGAGGTAAGGGACCCGCTCTCCCCTACCTAATTATGATGTACACAAATGTGTGGCAGTTGTATCAATGCCAAACTTTGACAAATTATTACCTTTTCGTTAATCTGTAAAGTGGCGAATTGTACTCGTTCGGCTTGATGTTTGCTGCTTTTATTTCAGATTGTGTGTGTGTATAAAACTATGAGATATATATTTGTGGGAGTAATTTTCCTGCCTTACATCGCTGTATAGAAACTTTGAAACAATAAAATGATTTAATTCTATTGCAACAGCATGTTGTGTAGCCTGCTACAATCTGCTTTAAAAATGCACATAACATTTCTCAGCGGGTTAATGTGTTTTGCGGTACTGAGCCATATAGGCTAGGAAGGTCTTAAGTTCTATGCTAAATTGATTGATAATACCTAGGATGCAATGGAGGGAATCAAAATTGGCCTCAATGCTCATGTACTAGGGAGAAGTTCCCATCTATCCAGTGGCCCCTGAAAGGGGTTGAGAACAGCATCAAATGTAGCTGCGTTAGCTTCTTCCCCTCTGTGCCACTCCCCATGTAAACACACCACACTGAAAAGCCTCGTAACAGTCACTGTGCAGGTTTGCGCACGAAGAATAGCAAGTTGGATAAGTGCAGCAAGCGCTCCTGCAACGAGCAAGCGTAAATGATTGCAGAGAAAGAAAAGGAACATCTGGGTGAATAAGATGCCGCCTTACCATGGTGGGAGCTGTGTTTGCAGGTCACAGAACATATCAGTTCATTCACTGCCGGGAAGATGCTCAGTATCACAGTAGGTTGGCAGCTCTACCCACTATTTGGAAAAATTCAACGGTTTTTTTTCGCCTGAATGAACCAAATTCTAGCTCAACGGTAATTGCTGTGGTGACATTTACCAAACAAATGTTTTCATTGACCTGGGGCAACGTCTACAAAGTGTCAGCCCAAAGCAAAGTACAGGTTGGCTGCTTTTTCTGACATTTATAGTGGGGCTGCTAAACAGGCAAGTTGACCACTTAGATCAGTTCTTACAAGAGCTTTAAAAAAAACTTCTCTTTTATAGCATCTGATCACATATTGAATGACTCAAAATTGCTTGATATCTTTTCATAGACAAGGACAACAGCCTCAAGGTGAACGACTAGCAAATATGGATCATTGGTGGCTTGGATAGAGTGAGAAACCTCCTTCTCTTTTCAAAGAAAGCTCTAAGATATTTAACATCTAGCTCAACGAGTAGATGGGATCCTGATTTCATCTGAAAGATTGTACATGAAACAATGCAATATTCCCCAACCCAGCACTGGCCTGTCAGCCTGGTATGTGAGTGCAATATCTTTGGGATTGGAAGGAGTGAAAGATAATTATAGAGTGACCCTATGTGTGTACCATTTCTACATACCGTATGCCCCTTAGATTAGATTCCTTGAATTTGATATTGTGCCTTTCACATTGGTAGAACATTTCAGCTCTTCACGGGGTACACTGTAAAGTGTGATGACTGAATAATTTCCTGGTGAGAAATGTGCGTTTGACTGAACTCCTTGCTTCATCACGCACAAATAATCCACACATCACTTACTTTTGTTTCACTATGTTGTAGGCGAGTGCAGCAGCCAATTTCACACAGCAATGGTACACACACAAACAGCCATGAAGTGCACAGCCAATTTTTGTCGAGTATTGTTTGCCAGGACACTGGGAGAAACTGCCATGGGATTTTTAACTCACACCTGAACAGGCAGATGAGACCTCGGTTTAACCTATAATAAATTGGTCATTTCAATCCAAGACTGTTTGTGGGACACCACCGTGTTCAATTGGCTGCCACGTTTCGCCCACAAATATACAGTCAATTCACTTTACAGTATATTCTATGAAACGCTTTGAAAGACGTGAAAAGCACTATATCAAAGGCAAGGATTATTATTATTAACGTCTCATCCGAAGGATGGCACCTTCAACAAAGCTGCGCTCCCCCAGCACTGCATTGGAGTCACAGCTTAGACTATATGTATATAGTTTAATATCCTGATGTGACTTGAAAACACAAACTTCTGACTTAGGGGCAAGAGTGCTATTGACTGAGCCAGGCTGACACAGGTCAGCAAAGGCACCTCCCACACTATCAGTAAAGATAACCTACATAAACAAAACAAAGCCTGTTGGCAGTGTGAGGGGAGGTTAAGGGATAAATAAATAGGAAAATAAAAAGCCTAGCTTCCTCTGGGATATGTTTCAAACCATTTGGCTTTATTGATGTAGTAGCATTCAGATTTTCACTTTGATGAAAGGCAGAGTTTCAATCTGCCTGTACAGTACTTCGGTAGGTTTGCCTGCCTCCCTCCCCCACCCACCCCCAACACCCTAACCAACCAACCCACCCCCGCCTCCTTTTCCCAAGTGTAGTAACACATTACTGCTGCCACACACTGCAGCCACCCGGGGCTCGGAGCTTGGCAACGCTTCACTCTACCGTTTAATTTGTGGGACTTTTAAACGGTAACCAATTTGCTGTGTTGTCGTCTAAATCCATTTGCTGGGGTGATTTTATTGAGGATCTCGCAAATTAAATATGAGTGGTCTTCGTGCCTAATTGTCGATGCCAATTAGTGCATTGTCGGGCCGCACAATAGCATCACTGTAGCAAGCGCAATGGGAGCCTTTGTGCTTCCCCAATGGGCCGCGGGCAGTCAAGATTCATTTAGGGGGAGCTCCCGGAACATGGACAGAAAATGCCATCAGGAAAGAAAAGCAGCTGGGATTCAGTGCAAGGTGCAGGCCTGTGAAAGCCTGGAGTGGCAGCTTTGCATTGAAGCTCCCCATCGCTGCACAAAGGAAACTCAGGAGCTTAGATATAATTAGTGGATTCAGCTGTGGAAAGAACACTGTGTGCCTCATTCCAACGGAACTTTATTTTCAAAAGGTACTTGCATTAAAGTTTAAACAAGACACAAATCCTGCCTTTTTTAAAACAAAATCTAAGGACTGCGCGGTTGCAATACTACCATGCAAATGTGTGTGTTTTTTTTAACAAACATTATATGGCTGGTTCCCACCTTAAATAAACTCTCCCGTGTTTTATTCTGCACGGAAATTAGCATTGCGTGTTTTTCAAAGGGATATTTGGAAGCGAGTGATAACTTGTACGAATGCGACGCATGCGAGGCTATGTCAGAATTCATGAGTTGTTCTGTAATTCCAGTTACAGCGATGGTCAAATGCCTCAATCGATTCTCTCTTTTAAGAGCGCACAGTCCTTCTGTCCCTGTGTGTAACTGCTAGTCATGGCCTTCAATGTGCTATTTGCAATGCCAGTTCCCAGTCACTAGGGTTAGTGCACTCGCCTCGCAAGTTGCGAGAGGACCTGGGTTCAATTCCTGGACAAACTAACTTACCTCCTGCCAAAAATAGTCAGAGTCTCTGTCGCAGCAGACACCCAGCCCTGGCAGCAAGGAACCTATTCATTTATTAACAATTTTGATGGTGGAATAAAGTAAAGATTTTTAAAGCTTCTATTTCCTCTCCTCCCCCCTTTATTTTCTCTCTCTCCTCTGCTGAATATACTGACTTATTAAGTAATTTTATTTACCCTTTATTTATGTCAGTAACACAGTGGGACCCTGCATATGTTGCTTTTCTTACCAGCGTCTTGGGACATCCTCCCGACGTGAAATGCGCTCTATAAATGTAACTTTGCTGTTGTTAATGCATGAGTCCAGCCAGCCAGCGTAAGGAGGGCTGTCTGACTTCGGGTGAGGATTGGAGTGGGGGAGGGGTTATCACGACTAAGCCTAAGATCCTGTGCTCACCTGAGGAACACATTGACATTCCTATAGCAAGAGGTCACTGGCTAGACTGATCAGGTGTGACAACCGTCTAAACATTTCACTTAACTCTCCCCCCCAGCTCAAAAAACCTGCAGACGATTGTAGCGTTATCAAATTGTTCTGGTGAAGAAAATGCTAACTCAGCACACTACAACACAGCAGGGGAACATTTCAGTGCCTCCGTACTGCCAGCAACCAAACTGGACAGCCTGGTGTCTCTGTGTGCAGCAGTAACATCATCAGGCCAGTCTAGTTTTTATCAACTGAAAAGATCCACTACCGAGGGACAGGGTTAAACTGAATTACATGTTTATTGCTACAGTATTAACTGCGTGTCAGTAGGTCAGCCCACCTCAATGGTAGCACTCTCGTCTCTGAGTCAGAGGGTAGTGGGCTACTTGAACTTACCAGGTTAAGCTGCCACTCCAATGCTGCTTTGGAGGAGTCTTTAAACCGAGGTCTCATCTGCCTGTTGGAATTTAAAGATCCTGTGGTACTATTCGAAAAGAGAAGGAAGTTTCTCCCAGCATCCTGGCCGAAACTTGCTCAAATAAAATTGGTCATTCACTTCACACCTCTTCGTGTGACATTGCTGTACATAAATTGCCTGCTGCATTTGTCCACAAAATACACAGTCAACCCACCTCACAATGTATCCTGTAAAGCACTTTGAAATGTCTTCCCGATGTGACAGGTGCTATATCAAATGCAAGGACAATATTATGCCTGGAGATGGATCGGAGGCAAACCTACCCAGAGGTCCCATGTTGACAATCCGTGATGTTAGCAGGTCTCAGATCAGTAAGCTGTTGGGCTGCTACATTTAGTCCAATTGCCCCTGGGTCTAGGGAGGGGACCAAACAGACAGTGTTACCACCCCCTAACCAGTGCCTTTGTTGGAAAGTGTGGACATCAGGTGAGGCAGATGGTGTCAAACTCAGTACAGACTGGGAACCAGAATGGTCTTGAGGCTGTACTTGAAGGAGGGTAGGGAGTGGACGAGGCAGAAGGAACGCAGGATGGAATTCCAGAGGTTGGAGGCAGAGTGACTGAAGACTCGCCCACTGATGGTGGGGTGGGTGGGTAGGGGGTCACGGAGCAGGCTGAAGCCAGCTGAGCCGAGGGAGCGAACAGGTTAGTAGGGGGTCATGAGGTTGCAGAGGTAGCATGGGGTAAGGCCATGAAGGGCATTAAAGGTGAGGACCAGGATATTGAATTGAAGCCTCTGAATGATGGAGAGCCAATGGAATCAGGCGAGAATGGGGGAGATGGGGTCATGGAGCTTGGTGCGGGAGAAGACACGGGCTGCAGAGTTCCGGATGATTCTGCAGCCTTTGGAGGAAGGAGTTAGGAAGGCCGACAAGCAGGGTGTTGGTGTAGTCAAGCTGGTGCTGCTAGTCTAGTGTACAAACATACCAAAGTGCCTTTCACAATACTTTACCCTAGTGACGATGCAGTCCTTTTCAGAGTGTACAGTAATTCATGCAGAATTTCACCTTAATGAACCTTGATCTGTGATACTGTGTAAAAGATCAATATTTTGCTGATAGCTCTCTCCTGACTCAGCCTGACCACACAAGGTGAATGGTAACACACCCACCATTAAGACAAAGGAGTCACTTATTAATGTTTCTCTGCAATGAACTTCGTGTTTACCATACATGTGCATGTGTTTGTACACATGCACATGTACACAGATGTCCTGCACATAGATAGGCCTGTACATAAAAATGTTGGGAGCGTACCACACATTGTATGGACTCTACCCTCCATCTCAGTGGATTGCTGGCAAGACTGTGGCATTAAAACACGTGAGTAGTTATTTCCTGCTGTTGCCTTCTTTTCTGTGTCTCTTCTAAAGGCAGCCACAAAAGACCAAGCAAGGGCCCTGTCGCTGGACTGTTTCCCTCTCTCCTCCCCTCCCCAACACAAGAATGCAACTGAGGGCATTCAGCTGGAGTAGACCTATTAACAGCACTGTGTACTGTGATGCAACTCAGCCACACCCTCCTCAGCAAACATTTGGACAAAGTACCTTTGGGACATTTGCCAAACTCAAATTGGTAAACCACAGGCTGGCAAATAATAAGCTCGCTGGCTCCCTTCTTTTATTTTGCCCTTCTCTCTAATGTTCAGCCGTTCCGCGTCCACAGCCCTAACCGCCCAACCATTGGCGGCCAGGCTTTCAGCCACTCTGCTCCCACAGTGTGGAACTCCATCCCACAGCCCCTCCGCCTCGCTTCCTCCCTCAAGGCCGGTCTGAAGATCTTCTTCTTCGACCGCGCCTTCGGCTGCCCCACTAACTCTTCCACCTCCCCCACTCTCCGTCCCCTTCCCCCTACTTCGTCCCATGGCACCATTAACAAAAAAGGGAATTTCTCTGCGTGTCCTGGCCAACAATGCCCCAGATAAGTTATTTGATTCTGTGTTTAACTGCTTTCCAGTCTGAGACTCAACAGACATTTGTGCCAAAGCATTCCATGTTCTTACAGTCCCTTACATGTAACTTTCTTCTGAAAGTTGTAAGAAGCTTAGAGGATTTTTGAGCGCAGGCAGCAAGGCAAAGTGACCTTGGTAAGAGAGTTCATGGGATATAATAGTGGTGGAGGCTCAACCTCTGATGGCGATGAGGAATGAGTGGATGAGCCAGCACAAAGTCCTGTAGGTGGAGACACGGGCTGTACACGTGGGATGGATCGAGGTTGTGGAAGAAGGGATTTGAAAACCAATACACTAAAATGTAGAAGCTCCAAACACCGAAGCTGCCAGTGACTGGACATGTGGACAACTTTACATTGGCGTGATCTACTTCCAGGTGTGATGGAGCAGAGCTGTGGCTCACGTCCATTGACTGAAAGGATTTGACATGCTTAGCAAAATCTAAGTTATGAATGCAGCGATTTTCAACCCCCCCTCTAGGAGACCTGGAATCTTCTACTTGTAAGGATTTAACATGAGCAATAATATTACATATTGCCTGAAAACAACAACAAAATTACATTTGTATAGCGCCTTCCACATAAGATGAACACTGTGCACATTTTGCACCTGAAGAACAGCCACAAGGGCAAGAGACTCAAGTGGAATCCATTAAATGTAATAATAACAATTATCCTTGTACTTGATATAGCGCTTTTCACATCTTCTTGACGTCTCAAAGCGCTTCACAGAATATATACTGTAAAGTGAGTCGACTGTATATTATGTGGGCGAACGTCAGCAGCCAATTACATCTCAAAATGCTTCACGGGATTTACTGTAAAGTGTTAGTAGCTTAAAGTGTGAGTGGCTGCGTATTGCGTAGGCAAACATTCCTTCTTAGTGGTGGGGTGGCCGGGATCGGACAACGAAAAAGGGCCAATATATTTACTATATATATATTTTAGGAAAGAGACTGTGTTGGAGAGTATGTAACCCCTATCAATAATCCTTTCAAATCAAACTGAAAGTCCAGCACCTTTGAGTATGCTTATCAAGATGGGTTAACCAATAAACCAATCTGCATATACAGTACAGGCAAAAGGGGATGTGGAGACCAGAAACCAACATTTGCCGGGCAGAACAGACAAAACTGTAGTACTGCAATTTATTTAGTGACAAAGGGAGAGTGTTAACTCATAGTGAGACTCCATACAATCCCTGTATGGGCTACATTGCCTTTCCACTGCCATTCATTTTTAATTTCAATGCTCAGGAAGTTATGTAAAAAAATATTATAACTGCATTCGAGGGTCACTTATGCCAGACCGAAAATAGCTTTAAACTCCTGGATTAAGAGGGTTGGGCTCATTGAAGGCTGACTCCCTAGCGCTGCATTGTCTGAGGTGGTCTATTTTGGTTGAGATGTCTCATCTACCTGTTCACATGGATTCTGAAGATCCCACGCACACTGTTTCAAAAGAGAAGGGAGTTTCTCTTAGTTACTGCACATTCGGTAAATCATGTCGAGTGCTTTGAGGCGTTCACCTGATGGAATGGTGCTCTATGAAATTATTATTCTCAACCTCAAAGTGCAAACCTCCAAAGAAAATATATTTATTTTCTTACTGTGTTCCAGTAACTCAGTGACATTGCATTTATTGTTCTGTATTCTCTTTTCTCAGAATATCCTATAAGGTGAATTGACTGTACATTTGTGGGTGAAATGCTGCAACCAACTGTGTACAGCAGTGTCCCACAAACAATCATGGATTGAAGTGACCAATATGTCATTGCTTTTGTTTTTGTTTAATGAGGGATTATTATCAGGGATGTAGAGTAAGCAAACTTGCCCATTGCCCAAGTGTCACCCTATCGGGAATCAAACCCTGGTCTCTTGCTTGCAAGGCTAGTGCTCTAACCACTGAGCTACAGGACTCTATTTGGATTTACTTTTCTAATTTACTGAGTGATGTTTTTAACCCTACTTTCATTACTGTGCTTGAGGGACTCTGCAGTATCTTCAAACGCCTTTGTGAGCGAGTTAAACCAGTGCGTCCTGAGTGCAGTGCTGAGGGAGTCCGACTCATCCTTGATAGGGTTAAATCCGTGCTCAGCCTACAAATACACATTCACTGCACTTCACAGTAAATCCTCTGTAGAGCTTTGTGATATCTCGATGATGTGATAAAGCTGTATCAATAGCAACACTTATTATTTGTGACTGAGGGCAGGATCCCATAGCTGCCCCATGGAAGGGTTAAACCTGCTCTTTCTTGCCGCAGAAACAAACAGTGTGAGGCTCCTGAGCTGCCTTCGTTGCCATGTTCTGCCAATAGCTACTTATTGTTTCATATCCGTTTTCCTCTGAAAGCAAATTATTTTAGGGGGAATGAATCATAGTTCCTGAAGCCATAGAAACTCTTTGGAGAAACACCCTGACCTCTTCAGGGCTGAGTAAACACAGATTTGTTATATTAACAAGCACACTATTTGCTGAACATTTCCTACAAGTGCTGGAGAGTTTCAGTATTTCTCCATTCCCTTTGCCTTGTGCCTGTCTCAGCCAGGCTCCTCCTCTCTCATTGCATTTTGACGTTGAATTATTTTTCGATCAGCTTCCGTTAAGGTTTGATTACGTTTCGTGAGTTTGTGGTCTTCAGCACCAGGGAATGGTATGTAATGCGATTTCAGGAGTGTTGATTTCCAGGCCATTTATAGAACAACCCAGTAGCAGAGTAAAGCTCCCGTCACTCTGAACCAACCGCATGAAATGTGTTCAGAAGAGCCTTCCTGAGTGCGATATTTCAATTATCAACATCAAACCATTCATGCTGTTCTCACATTGCTAAGCAATGGCAACCTAGGAAGTTTCCCCTTCCCACTTCTCTCTTGCTTGACGTAACCAATCTTTGTGAAACTCTCCCAGACATTATCCATCATTAAGGGCACCGTATAAATATACATTGTTGTTGTTTTTACAATGCCCCCATATCAAGTCACTTAAGACCGTTATAATAATAATTCTTGCATTTGATATAGTCTTATCGTGTCGGAAGGATGTCTCACAGTGCCTCACAAGACTTACTGTGAAATGAAGTGACTGTGTATTTGCAGACATGTGACAGCACAATTGCGCACAGCTATGCCCTACAAACCGCCATGAAATTAGTGACCAATTTTAGGTTTGTGGGGATTGATGGATATTACAGGGAAGGCCTGGTTAAATCAGTCTGGGTTGAATTGAACCTGGCTCTCAGATGTGAAAGGCACTCGGGAGAAAACGCACTTTGGTCTAGACTTGCTCTGTTTTGGTAGCATTTCAGAGTTTGCAGAATTTGGCAAATTCTTAAAACTATTTCTGTAGGAACTGCAGGAAACCAAAATCGAAGCTAAGATTGAATTCAACAATCCGCCAAATTCTGAATGCTGTAAAATATACATAAATACGGCTTGGTACAATTTCTCACCTAGTGTGCTAGCTTACCAAACGGCTCAGCTCTCTATAACATCATATACAATGTAAGCAGTGCACAGCTAGAGTTTAGACAATATTGGAAGGTTCTGTCTTTTATTTATATGATGATTTATGAAATGCGAGGGATGGCTATTGAATGTGTAGGCACTCAAAGAGATTGGCACAAGCTATATGTTAAAGCCAATGCCTTAATCCTTTGAGGAAAACCGCAGATTTTAGGCAAAACATCAGCCCTCGCTTGCTGCAAATGATCTGACAAGTCCTTCTGCACCCTGTTTTGGTCCTGCAAATCCCCAGCACCTTGTGGTTGTGCAGAAGAGGTTGACTCCTAAATGTTATGGCATCTAGATGCTTACTCGTAAATGAAAAAATGATAACATAAGAAAACATGAGAAGTAGGAGCAGGAGTAGGCCATTCAGCCCATCGAGCCTGCCCCGCCATTCAATCATGGCTGATATTCCATTCTAACTCCAGCTACCTGCCTTATCCCCATACCCCTTAATCCCTTTATAAATGAAAAAATTATGCTCTGTAACACCCCCCCCCCCCCCCCCCCACCCCCACCACCAGTTGGTCAGTTAGTCAGACCACTGCCCATAAGTAATACAGTCAATTCACTTTACAGTATACAGTATGTGAAGGCATTGGAAAGGGTACAACGAAGATTTACTAGGATGGTGCCAGGATTGAGGGACTTCAGCTATGAGGAGAGGCTAGATAGGCTAGGGTTATTCTCTCTGGAGCAGAGAAGATTGAGGGGAGACCTAATAGAGGTTTATAAGATCATGAGGGGTTTCGACAGGGCAAATAGAGAAAAACTATTTCCACTCGTGGGTGAATCTGTGACTCGTGGTCACAGATTTAAAATAGTTTCAAGGCGCAGTAGAGGGGAGCTGAGGAGAAATTTTTTCACTCAGCGAGTTGTTCGAATCTGGAATGCATTGCCTGAAAAGGTGGTGGAGGCTGATTCGATAACAACTTTTAAAAGGGAATTAGATCTTTATTTAGGAAGAACGGGTCTATTAGGCTATGGGGAGCGGGCAGGGCAATGGGATTGAATCGCTCTTTTCAAAGAGCCGGCACAGACTAGATGGGCCGAATGGCCTCCTTTTGTGCCGTAAAATTCTATGATTCTATGATTCTATGATTCTATATTCTGCGAAGAGCTTTGAGACGTCTAGAAGATGTGAAAAGCACTATATTCAAATGCAAGGATTATCATTATTATTTTTATTGTGGCAAACCAGCAAACACAAAACCTGACCAGCTAGCAAGCAGAAGATTACATTGTATCACTACTTAAAAGTAAATGCCAACAGGAAGACAAGTGGCATTTATTAACATAGTCTTTTTAAAACATATGTGGAGATTTTCTTATGGACGATCTGGGAAACACATTAAGTTAATGTCTCTCCAATATAGCGTACGATTGCACACCACCAACCATAAGTCTTCTGATTGCGTTGAATAGAAGAGATCAAAGAAGTAACTTAAAGATTGTAGTGTTCCTCAAATCTGTAATGGACTGTGCCTTGTCAGGAGGATGTTAAAGATTCTATGACTATTTGGAAAGACACAGAGGGTTCTCCTTGTGTCCTGGTCAACGTTCAAGATAAACTGGTTTGTTCATTCCCCGACTGTTTGAGGAATCTTGCTGTGTTCAAATGAGCTGATCTGTTTGCCTTTAAATACACAGTCACTAAACTTGATAATTACCTGTGAGACTTTTCACCATTATAGACTCTATATCAAAATGCAAGGTAACCCTCAATTTGTCGACAAAATACGCAGTCAAACTATTTTACAGTATATCCTGTGAAACAATTTGATATGTCTTGATGACATAAGATGCTATATCAAATATAAGAATTATTATATATTATAATTCCTCTTCTGACCAGCTATTTATACAAGCTGTAAATCAAAACACAGAATGAAAGTTATTTCGAACTGGCACTCCATTCTATGCAACCATAGCTTTGTGGGGAATGCAGATTTCTTCCAGTAAAGGAAACTCATTCAGTGAGGAATAACAGTTGAGTGATTCTGGGGTCCAATCATTGCAATTTTTGTCAGAGCAAACACTCAAAATACTGTATGTTTCTCAGCTTGTGCTCAACAGTGACACTGCTGGTTGTCAGGAAACCATATTGAAGGAGAGATCCTGAAGATCTTTTGTTGCTGACGGGTAGAGCTGCAACTGCACTGTACTTTGTACAAAACTTGCTCCCTCCGGCAATAAATCCCTTATCGCTGGCAGAGCCTTCAGCAAGTACTCCTCTAACCTCCTCCCTCTACCCATTGGGCTTCCTCCAA